>CATIWF010176197.1:0-28757 GCA_949630135.1 Balakata baccata
CATCCATAATTTTTACACAGCGGAGTCCATATATATTAAGAGAGAGAACTGGTTTTTAATGAAAACATGATGGGCGATGCCATCTGATTTTGGGACGACTGAGCTGCCTAACGACATCTTGAATTGGGGAGATGTTTTCAAGAGCTGGTTTTGAGAAGATGAAAGGGAGAGCTTGGACAATGGCGTTAGATGCAAGTACAGGATTTTGACTTGAGGAGTTGTTTTTGAAAGATTGTTTTGGAGGATGAAAGGAGGCTGGGATGACGATGCTTTGGTTTGGGTTGTATTGGAGCCGTTCGAAACTGCTGGTAAATGTTAGAGGGCTGCTGCAATTGGAAGATGGGAAGGGAGGTGCGCATTTTCTGGATTTTGGGAAGATGTGTGATGTGAACAACGATGGAGAGAATAAAGCAATGTTGTGGCGTGTAAGTGGCAAGATATAAAAAATACATTTAATATTTTTTTTTTTTCCATTTTAACAGATTCTCTTTTCAATTTTACCGAATTTTTTTTTTCTTCTGTTATTCTCCATCTACAATTCCCTTCAATCTTTTTTGTCTTAAAATTTGAATAGTGGTGCCGATGATTTTTTTGTTAATTGCTTCTTTGATTTCTCTAATGGAAAATTTAAAGATGGTAACAGCATCTTTATTAATAATCGAGAAGAAAATATTTTAGAAGAGAGACAAGAAGACGACTCCTCCCTATGTATATCTTTCCCAAGACCATGGTTTTTTTTGTTTTTTTGGAGAAACTTTCTCAAGACCATGTTGATGATGATACTTCCTCCACTTTCAGTACTCCAAGCTATATATAAGATATGCCGAAAATATACCGTATTAAAATATATTTTAGAATGATTTCTTGAATTTTGGTGCTCTTATAGTATTTTTTAGATACTCTAGATGTGTTTGAAAAAACTTCAAATGAAAATAATGTTATAATATTTTAGAAGTTCTACACATTTTTTAAAAATTCCCATTTTAATATGTATAACATTACAAGGTAATATCAATTAAGAGATTCAATAAATTGTGGATTATAATAGGAAATAAACATTTTTTTATTTATATAAAAATATTAAACTCTCAACAATACTATGAATATCAGTGAAAAAATTTGAAGTTGAGAATTCTCAAATTTTAATAAGTAAAAAATATCAATTAACTACAATACTATAAATATCAATGAAAAAATTCGAAGTTGAGATTTCTTAAATTTTAGTAAGTAAAAAATATCAATCAAGTCACTTTCTCTACATATTTTAATTTAAAAGGTATAATATTTAACATGAAAACTATCAACATTGTTTACATTATGAAACTAAATATTGATATACATTAATTGAACCAAAATTCCCATTTTAATATGTATAACATTACAAGGTAATGTCAATTAAGAGATGCAATAAATTGTGAACTATACAATAGAAAATAAATATTTTTTTATTTATTATAAAAACATAAAACTTTCAATAATACTATGAATGGTAGTGAAAAAATTCGAAATTGAAATTTCTCAAATTTTAATAAGTAAAAAGTATTAATCAAGTCACTTCCTGTACACATGTATTTTAATTTAAAAGGTATAATATTTAACATGAAAACTATCAACATTATGGAACTAAATATTGATATACATGAATTGAACAAAAATTGCAATTGATTGTATACATTTTAATGGGTTCGACAATTTGAAGGAGAGTATTCCGTGCAAATTGAAAAGCATAATCAAAATTAATGAACTGTAAAATGAATTTCTTTTAAGGTGACAAAATCAAACCTAATCAAAATTACTCTATGAGATTAGGAATATAAGAGTTCAAGAACTTAAGAGATAATCATCCTTTTATTCACATCTAAAAAGAATTAAACTTTGATAAATATACTAGATGACAATAAAGAAATTCGATATCTCTTTTAATTATTATTAACGAAAATATTAATCAAATCATTTAGATTATATTGGCATTAAAGGATATTAAATTAAAAATTTTGAACAATTTATGAATTTGTACTAAATACACCGTTTGATTACTTAAAAAAGGTAAAACCCATGAATTTTAGAAAATCTCTCGTTCTCCAAAATTTTTTATTTTTTAAAGATTTGATAGAAAATCTAAAATCTATAAATTTTGATTAATGAGAGACTATTGACAAATTTTTTTTAAATTCCAATATTATTCCTAATAAATTAATAATATTCCAAAATTATCCTTAATTATAAAAAATTAAAAATTATTTTTCTTTTAATATCAACTAATCGCTTTATTATTATTAATATTATTATAATTTTTTTTACATATTATAGTGTTAATATGTATTAAATTATTAATAAAAAATATTTTTTAACAATGCAATTCAATATTATAACGTATAATAACTTTATTCTTTTTAATTTTGTAACTCTTAAAATAATCTATTTTATTTTCAAAATTTTTAAGTATATGGTGGAATTGATTGTATATATTTAATTAATAATAAATTATCAATATTTAATAAAGTGTTAAATTAGAAATTAATTGATAAATCTATAAATTCTAGTCAATGAACCAAATATAAATATAAAAGTAATTATATCGTCAATTTATAAATTTATATTCAAACTAAATGATAAAATTTTCTGAAACTATAAATTTTATAAAATTTATAAATTTTAAAATTATCCAGGATTAAGACTTTTAGGACGAGGAAACCATACAGTTATTATAAGAAAATTTGTGGGCGGTGGCTTCCCATGCTCCTTAGTCCTCAAAAGCTCCGCCACTTATCGAAGGCTTATATCATAAACAAAAATAAGTTTTTGGACTATTTATTTTTCTTTTTCTTCAAACCACAAAGGATTCAAGTATGATTATTCCTAAATGTGAAGGAATTTTTAGTTATTTTCTTACAAGCAAATACCAAAATATAAAAAGTAAACGAAATAATTTTTTTGACAGAAATATTTGCCAATCAGCTTTTTTTTTTTAAAAAATTTTTTGTTAGGAATGAGAAAAATAACTGCAAAATTCACTTAATTAAAAGAAAAATAAAATAAATACAACACCAGGCAAAGCTAAGTGACAAACCAAAGTTTTCTTAGTTCAAAATATGGGCATGCAATTGCTTTAAATTTTTTGAAAAAATATTTTGTTATATTTCAAAGTTCTATTGGATACATTCTAAATTATTCGACAATAATATATTAAAAACCAAAAGTTGTTTCTACCCTTCAACAAATAAAACAAAGGCACAAATGCATGCCTCTATTATTTAGAATATCAAAGCAGACAAAAGAACAGAGCCAGCAAACATCAGCCTATAGTATCTTATCAATGCAATTCAGATTCACCCCTCCATCTACTCAATTCACAAACCTCTCTTTGAGCATAAGAAGAAATTCATGAATCTTATGTGGGTCAGGAAGGGACTTTGAGACAGACTCTTTCTGCATGCATCTCTTAGCCCATGCAATGAGCTTAGGACACTCTGCCTCTATGTTCAACTTCCACATAGTCTCATAGCCATACCACCATGCATAAAATGGCACAAGTGCCACATCCACATACCCAATATTCTCACCACCAAAGTAAGACTTCTCTCCAAGCTCACCTTCCAACAACTTCAAGTCTTCTATGAATTCCTTCTTAGCTTTCTCCTGCTCTTCTCCTTTTGAAAACAATACCTTTCTCCCTATATCCATCTGCATATAGCAAACAATGGTAGATCCATGACTCTAATTTAGGGGTGCAAAAATTTATATACTAGATTTCCGATATCTTTAAAAAGAGCAAATCTTAAAAAATGATATAAATGAGAGAAAATTACTACGATCCTCCTGAAATTCAGTTGAATGTACTAATTATTTTTGAAATACATTATAAAATCCCTTAAATTTGGTTTAATATACTATCTAGTCATTCCGTCTATTTTTGCCGTTATAGACAAACAAAATTTCAAATTTGTCTTTCTTATTTTATCTTAAAAAATACTAAAAAAAATAAATGCCAATATCAAATTTGTCATTCTTATTTAATGTATTTTTTTAAGTTAACAAAATGTCAAATTTGTCAAAAAAATATCAATAAGAGTATTTTTTTAGCATATTTTAGTTGACTAATAAAATATTATAGTTATCTAACAGAATATTTCATTCAAAAATCAAAAGTAATATAAGTCTTTTTAGTTAACATAAACAAATCTGATAGCCTTTATAATATATTTCTAAAAATAAATAAATCAACTAATGTATTTAACTAAATTTTATGATCATAATAATTTATCCTATAAATAAAAAATTGAGAAGTATAATTGGCCACTCAAGTAAATATGCTCGGCCACCGAAATTAGTGAGAAGGACTAATACAATTCAACTTTTTATAGTTTGTATAAGATAAATTCTTAAATAGATTCAGTTTGAGATGTTATTCACATATTAATTCAATTATTTATTAACATGTATTTAATTAATTTATTTTTATTAATCCATGAAAATACAATTAGTAATTTCTTTTGGGTAATGGTCAAGTCCCCAACTAATTAATAAGTTCAAATACCACAAATACTTAATATTTAAAGCATGAATTATAGAAAAAGAAAAATTGAAAAAATAATACCTTCTTGTCAACGAAATCAGCCCAGAATCTGGTCTGAGCTTTGTGAAAAGGATCAGAGGAGAAAAGAGGAGACTTATGATTCCACACCTCATCAACATACTGGACAGCAATGAGAGATTCACAAATGGGTTTTCCATTATGAATAAGAACTGGAATCTTCGTATGAACAGGGTTCATTTGAAGAAGAAGAGGGCTCTTGTTCCACAAATCTTCTTCTCTATACTCGTACTTGATCCCTTTCTCTGCTAAAGCTATTCTCACCCTCATCCCAAAAGGGCTTGCCCAGAAATCCAACAGTATCACTTCTTCTCCCATTTTCTTCAATGGCCGCTCGCGGTGCTCACTGCTTAGAACATAGCGTTCATGAGCAATGAGGATATATAAATATATGATTTTTTTTTTCCTTTTACTACCTACTAAATTTGTTGTCTATCAGCTGAGTCCAATTTGGATGGCTACTGTGTCGAGAGCGGGAAAATAAAATAATAAATAAAAAGAAAAGAAAAATGAGTAATTAATTAATATTCAGTAATGATATGCACGACTATTTTTCAGCCAGTTAACTAAAAACATATATTAAGACTAATTATGATCCTATTATATATTATATATGATTTTAAGAGTAATAAAATATTTTTTTACAAATTTTAAGATAGTTACGTATTTATTATTCGAATACAAGACTTCTGATTAAATCGGAATAGAGAAATACTATTTCATTGGGTTTGGTAATGGTATTCTTGGATGCTGTTGTCGGTTGCTATGGATCCTTCCGCAATTGCAGTAGTTATAGCTGAAACTTGCAAGTGCTTGTGCCATTCACGTTGACTTTTTGTTATCAAACTTAGCTTATATTGAGGGGTGTTTTGCAACAAGAAAATAAATTAATACTAATGATCTTTATTTTAGGGGTATTCGTTTGTTGAGTATGACATCAAGGTTTCAAATTTTGAACCCAAAAAAAAATATTATTTTTTATAAATCTGTCTATATTTCTATTAATTGTCTGGATAAGCGGCTGCCATGGCTTCGCCAATTGAACTCAGGCTTTAGAATAACTCCGCCACGCTATTGTATGGATATGTAAGGGGTGACAATTTTTTAAATGGGGTGGGTTTAATGTGATTTGGGTGTCTTCAAATTAATTTCATTTTAATTATGATTTTTTTAGTATATTTTTTTAAACTTTCCATATCACTGAGTAAATGTATTTATTATGGGTGGATTCGAATTTTACATATATCTATATTTATTCTAATAGATAATTTTACCAAGATTTTTGGATAAATTTGGTTAATAATATTTAAATTCATTCCGAATTTGGATAGTATATTTTTTAAACTTTCCATATCACTGAGTAAATGTATTGGTTAGGGGTAGCAATAGATATGAGTGTTTATGGATCGATTTAATCAATTTATATTAAAAATTTATAACAAAAACAATGAAGTCGGTTTTTAAATATTTCAATTTTTAACCAAATCAATCATTATTAAAAATATCTAAACCAATGTTGTTTGGATTCGGTTTGATTTTATTGGTTTAATAAATACATGAATTGACAAATTAAAACATAAGAAACATTTAACAAAATATTAGCTTGAAATATAATATGAAGTCACTAAATTGTAATTGATAATTATTTCTCTTTTTGTTAATTTGTTCACAAAGTAGGAAAACTCATGTAATTAGAATGAGTAAAAGAATTAAAAAAATACAAATAAAAAACATCTAAAAAATAAATAGAATTTGTTAGTATTCACTTTATTAATATGAAAAATAGATGATGAAAATAAAAACTTTAAATGAACTATTATTAGAAAAAGACTATGTGATGAAAATGTGCTGATATTAAAAGCTAAGATGTTTCTCTATAAAAATTTTAAAAAAATGTTTAAAAGTATAAGTAATTAAAATGTATAGGTAATTAAGAAGTTTGTAATTATATATATATATATATATATATATATATATAAAGAGGTTATATTATTGGTTTGGTTCGGTTTTGATAAATTTATATTTTTTCAATCTAAAAAATCGGTTTATAAAAATTTCAAAACAATAAACATTCATGAAACCATTAAAACCATCATTTTTTGTTTTGATTGAAATCAATTCGGTTTGATTTAATTTTTGTGTAACCCTAGTAGTATATTCAAATTTCGTAGATATCCATATTTATTTGGATTCATTTAAATTTTAATAGATAGTTTTATCATGATTTTTGGATAAATTTAGATAATAATATTTAAAGCCGTCACAAATTTGGTAGGTACGGATATAGACTTAATATTAATAAAAAATTTTAACAATTTGTTTCATAAAAAAATCAACTATTATATTTTTCAATGATAATTTTTTTAGCAAATTATATTATGAGATTTTCAAAATTTTGCGTTTTTTAGTTTTTTGAGTTTTAATTTTTCATACTACTTAAATCTCTAATAATTACCATATTATATATCAAATCCTTATTGAACATGAAAAAATAAAAATATATATCATATAGTTTTCATAGTTAAAATATATCATATACTTTTTATAGTTAAAATATATTAAAAAAAAATGGAAGAACGAATAAAAAATAATCTTACAAAATAAGAAATGGAAGAACGAAGAAACAGAATAAGTAACTATGATATGAAAATGGGAATCATGGCTTGAAAATTTTAGAAGTTTTTCAAGCAATTTAAATTCTGAGTCACTCGATCTCTCTTTATGTAATTGATAAAAAAGAAAAATTGATACGAAAATGCTTGTAATTCATAGAGATAAAAGAGAAATGGCTTGAGGCCTTATCAGATGGGAAATTTTGACCGGAAGAGAGCAACCACACAAATACAAATTTGTAGCTTATATCTCTGTTTCCCTTTCATCCACACAAACCTCTCTCTCTTTTCTCTCTTTCTCTCTGCCCAAACAATTCTCAGTTAAGAGAGGTAAGTCCTAAATTTTCCATTTCTTGGTTTCAATTGCTCTATTCAATTATGGACTTGAATTTGTAAAAGGGTTTCTTTTAATTTTTCTTCGTCACGTATGATATAAATTGCAGAGGGTTTTCTTGTTTAATTTTGATGGGTTCAATGGTGGTTCAATGGATTAGTTTAGGAAGCCTGAGTGTGGCGGCACTCACTTCTACTTCTGCAGAGTCATCTTCTTCTTCGTCTTCTTATTCACTTGTTCGAAGAGTTTCTTTATCTAAACGGAGTCTGAGGACTCCTAATAGATGGCATTGTTTTTGTAAATATTCAGTTACTACTACAGATTTCATTGCTGAACACGGTAATGCAGTGTCCCTTGATTCTAGTGATAATTCATTTAGAGGAAGCAGTAATGTTGGTGGGGATAACGAAATCCTACTTAAGCCTGCACCTAGGCCTGTGCTTAAATCTTCGTCTGGAGGTGAGTCCCTCTTAGGTGTTGAGTTAGACCCTTCAAGGGATATTGGGAACTCTAGTGATGATGATGAACAAGAGAGAAATAAGGTGATTGAGTCTCTTGGTGAGGTGTTGGAGAAGGCTGAAAAGCTTGAAATTTCTCCACCAGATGCGCTTGGTAATTCAAGTAATGGTAGGAAAGACAATATAAATGTAAATAAAGTGACACCACCTAACACTGCTACTAATTCAAGAATGGCAAAATCAGGGAGTTCGGTTGCTTCTCGCAAAACTAAAACTTTAAAGAGCGTATGGAGGAAAGGGGATACTGTGGCATCTGTGCAAAAAGTTGTTAAGGAAGCTCCTAGGATTAATAATAATCTTGTGAAAGGAGAGCCTAAAACAGGGGAGGAGACAAAGCTAGAATCTCAACCTAGTGTTCCTTTAAGACCTGTGCAGCCACCAATCAGACCTCAACCCGCATTACTGGCAAAGCCATCTGTAGCTCCTCCACCCATGATGAAAAAACCTGTTATCTTAAAGGATGTCGGAGTGACACAAAAGTCACCAGTTACTGATCCAGCTGATTTGGGTGCTGCAAAAAATAGTGGGCGGCAGCCAATTTTGGTTGACAAATTTGCCCGTAAAAAACCAGTTGTTGATCCTCTAATTGCTCAGGCAGTTTTGACTCCCACAAAACCAGGAAAGAGCCCAGCTCCTGGAAAGTTCAAAGACAGGAAGAAAAGTGTTTCACCTGGAGGACCTCGGAGACGAATTATTGATGATTTTGTTGAGATTCCTGATGAGGAGACATCAGAGCTGAATGTCTCTATTCCAGGTGCTGCTACAGCCAGGAAAGGGAGGAAATGGAGTAAAGCTAGTCGGAGGGCTGCTAGACTTCAGGCTGCTAAAGAGGCAGCCCCTGTCAAAGTAGAAATTTTGGAGGTTGGGGATGATGGAATGTTAATTGAGGAGTTGGCATATAACTTGACCATCGGTGAAGGTGGAATTCTTGGGTATCTGTACTCAAAGGGGATTAGGCCTGATGGGGTACAAACTTTGGATAAGGACATGGTAAAGATGGTTTGTAAGGAGTATGATGTTGAGGTCATAGAAGCTAATCCTGTTAGATTTGAAGAAATGGCAAGGAAAAAGGAAATTCTTGATGAAGAGGATCTGGACAAACTGGAAGATAGGCCTCCTGTCCTTACTATTATGGGCCATGTAGATCATGGCAAGGTGAAGCATCATAACTCTCTCTCTCTCTTATTTTTCTGGGAGCTTGCGGTCTTTGATTTGATTTGAATGTTACAGGGAGAAATTATATCATTAAAAGATTTTGCTAATACCTTTTCCCTTTTCCTTTGCATGATAGACAACCCTACTGGATTACATTCGTAAAAGCAAGGTATGTGGTATCTTTCTTAATGCTAGCTTTGAAGTTGCTTTCTGTGCAATGCACACCATGGATTTAAGGTGGATGAAATATTAATTACTACTTTTCTTGGTGTTTTTCCTTCATTATGTTGTCAAATTGTCGGCATTGATATAAATGAAGTCCAGTGAAAATTCTTTCATTTGATCTTGAGATTGATTAAATGGCTTTTGAAACCATTTGTGGTCAATTCTAGCATGACATACACATCATTTAACTAAAGTTGGGCAGCAAATCATCCACAGGTGGCTTCCTCAGAAGCTGGTGGAATCACGCAAGGAATTGGAGCATATAAAGTTCTGATACCTGTTGATGGCAAGTTGCAGCCCTGTGTTTTCCTTGATACTCCTGGGCATGAGGTAAGCTGCCAATTTTTACTCTGTCTTGATACAGGTAAAAAATATTATTACATCATGTCTAGTGTGGATTAATAATTGTTTAAGCAACTTATGACTTTTCTAATGTGATTTAACTGTGAACTGTACCATGCTTGTACCTCCTTGCCTTTAGATGATATCTGTATTATTGGCTTGTGTAGGCATTCGGAGCTATGAGAGCTCGTGGGGCAAGGGTGACAGATATTGCTGTTATCGTGGTGGCAGCAGATGATGGGATTCGTCCTCAGACTAATGAGGCCATAGCACATGCCAAAGCAGCTGGAGTTCCAATTGTAATTGCTATCAATAAGGTATATCAGTTCTTATCTGAATGGAGCTTCTTACGTTTGAAACTGCATACAGTTTGCTTGGTGGAGTAAAGGCCTTCTGATTCCTTATGGACATTTTTTCCTTCAATTTTCTTAATGCCTTCAGATTGATAAAGATGGAGCTAATCCAGAGAGAGTCATGCAAGACCTTTCTTCGATTGGTCTCATGCCAGAAGACTGGGGTGGTGACATCCCAATGGTTAAGGTGTTTGTTCAACCCCATTTTATGTTTGTTGCATCATTAATTTAGGCTTTATACTTTTTTGGCTGATGCTTGTATTCTTCTGTCTCCTTTTAACAGATCAGTGCTCTTAAGGGGGAAAACATAGATGATCTATTAGAAACTGTTATGCTTGTTGCTGAGGTTAGTTAAATTTATATCATAACTCATTGGTTTTTAATTTAAACTCTTGCAATATGCAACAGTGTAATTGAAGCCTACTAGTCATTTGGTTGTGAGATTTGTATTCTTAGATCTTTTTATTCTTTTTCCCTCTTTGACTCTCTCTCTCTCTCTCTCCCCCACCCCTCCCTCCAGTCACTCTCTCGCTCTGTGTTTCTTGGAAAGTCAGTATAGTTGGGAATGTTCACCACTAGAGGCTGCCAGTAGTTGTAAAGGAAATATTGTTTAAATATGGTATCTTATAATCATCCATATGGATATGTAATGACTTATGCATATGAACTGCATTTTTATTTAATGTGTAGAGCAGTGAAAAAACATTAAGAAATATATGCATATGTTAGATCTGTCCTCATGTACTTGTAGCCACAAACTTCCTATATGTCTGCAGCACTGTTTAGAAATACCATCAGATTCCAAGTGATCATGTCTGAAAGATTTCCATGAATTAAATAATGTCGTATGGATTTAAAGTATGAACATAGAACAAGAAGAATGTTGCCTGTTCTGATGCTATGGCTATTGTTTGTCCTTGTTTTGAGGTCTTCCTCAACATCCTCTTGGTTTGTTATTCTTGACCTACGTGAGAATGGTGCATCCTATTTGTCAAAACAAAAAAGAAAGAAAAAAAAAGGTGCATCCTAGGAACTGTTAGTATGGTTTCTGGCGTTCTATCCATCTTGTTGACCTCAAAAAAAAAAAGTAAAATAAAATAAAATTGCACATATCTTTTTTGCTTACAAGTTATCCACCATCTTTGTGCTCTGACCTTATGCATGACTGTTTCAGTTACAAGAGTTGAAGGCTAATCCACATAGAAATGCAAAGGGTACAGTTATTGAGGCAGGTCTTCACAAATCTAAAGGGCCAGTTACTACATTTATTGTACAAAATGGCACACTTAAAAGAGGGGATGTAGTAGTTTGTGGTGAAGCCTTTGGAAAGGTTGGTTTCTTGGGGTGTGACTCTTTCTTTAAGATGATGTTACAACATGTTATGGTCTAAATCTTCATTTTGAAAAGTTAACCCATTGGAGACATTATATTTCTTGTCAGGTGCGGGCTTTATTCGATGATGGTGGAAACCGAGTTGATGAAGCTGGGCCATCTATTCCTGTTCAGGTTTGTCATTCATTTCTTGTTCTCTATGTTGTTATTCATGTACCTGCTTGTATACTCTTTGTATTATTGTTGGTAATAGTTTGTTTTTAGGAGGACCTCTCATTATCATTTGATTGTATATGGTAAATCATAACATCTCAGAGTTGATTATGCTAAATTAAGACAATTAGAAATCTAATAATGCACTTTTATTTTCAAAACTTCTCTCTTTGATTCGAGAAAATTAACTGTATTATGATTCTACTGTCTATACACTGTTCTTATGCACTTTGCTAATATGATGATTATGAATTTATAACAATATAACTATCTTTTGTTTTCTCTCATTTTTTTCCTTTATGATTGAGAATCAACTGGAATCTCTTTTTAATTATCAATTTTAATCTCGCTCAGGTTTTTCTGTATAATATTTTTGTTAATATGACTTTTTTTTTACTCTGACTACTTAGGTAAATGTCTCTAATAAAAATGGTTCTATGTTCCGTAGCATACAAAATATAGTGAAATTAGAATTGAGAGACATGTAGACCATATCGATGCCTAATGTTGAAGTTGTTTCCATGGTTCTCGACTGCTCTGCCAAATAGGTTATTGGATTGAGTAACGTACCAGTTGCTGGTGATGAATTTGAGGTTGTTGCGTCCCTTGATGTTGCACGTGAAAAGGCTGAATTATGTGCTGAAATATTGCGAAATGAACGTATATCAGCCAAGGCTGGGGATGGGAAGGTTACACTTTCTTCCTTGGCATCAGCTGTCTCATCAGGAAAGCTGTCTGGATTAGACTTGCACCAGCTAAATATTATAATGAAAGTTGATGTTCAGGTATGCATATTTCTTACAATGTAAAGAGTCTTTGTGATGTTTTCTTGTTCATCATGCTGCATGCTTGAGTTGTAAAATATAATTGGAAAGATGGGTTAGCTTTTATGTGTGCACTGGCTTTTACGTCATGTTGTGCATGGAATTCCTTTTCAAATCTTGATCAGGCACTGAAAAAGAGGTTCAAACACATGAGAATACCAAGTTAATCCCTAAACCTTAAATTCCAAGAGCCACAAACGTATTTGTACACACACATTGTGAAAAATGTGAATATCCAAATTTAACAACATTCAAATATAAGGGTCGGGGGATGTGTAAAATAGAAATGTAAATGCATATTTGGACATGATCTATATTATTTTAGAATTTTACATCATTATTATTGTTGTTATTTTCATGATTATTATTATGTAAAACTAGCTTATTTTGATTATGATGTCAGAAATGGAAACTGAAAATAAAGAAGAAAATTAGAAAATGAAAGAAAATCATTTCCTCCAACTAAACATGGTTTAAGTCGATTGCAAGGAGTGTTATTTCTCTTTGGGAAAATAGATTTGTTTTGAGACATATAAATTCATATAAACTGAAGAATCAATTATGAGAATTTTATACATCTACTAGTTCACTTGCCATTGCTAATTGATTCTGGCCACCAGCGGTTGCCACTTGCTAACAATTGTTGGTGACTCTTCAATAACCTTCTATTCTATGTAGTAGTTTGGCAGCCAGTGTTAAATACTTCCTCTGTCTCATAGATATTGGTTCACTTCTATTATATGACAAATTAAGAAAAATTTTGATTAATATAGTTGGAACTATAAATTTTACTTATGTTTTTTCCAATATACCCCTGCTTTAATTTGGGCCATATTAAAAACTTAAGAGTTGATAGTTCCTATTTGTCGACAACAAGGCACATTAAATAGAAGCATATTAGAAAATTAACAAATCAAATATGCTCTTAAAATGGAAAGTACGCTATATTTTGGTACACATAAGAAAGTGATGTCAACTAAAGGTTTAACCCGCAAGCGCACGAGCCAATTGTAGAATGGCAAGTGTCCTCCCGGAGTTAATCTCATAAGGAATCACTAGCTTAAATTCCTAATTACCAATGTATACGGAATGCAACCTAAACACTCTAATCCGTTTGATTTAATTTTGATTAAGAACTAAATTAATTAAACTATAAATTGAATTGCAAATTAAATTAAAGAATAAAATCAATGGACAAAGCAGGTACTCGGTTTCGCTTTCCCAATTTCGTATTTCCTCCCAAGCATTAAATTCATAGAATTGATATTTCATGGTGATCCTCTTATGCATTAGCTAATCAAACCAATGAATTAACTAATATTCAATCCATTTTTTAGGTTAGATTAAAAATGATGTGTCTAATAATCGAATCCTAACATGTTCATTCCTAATTCAACCATTGGTGGCCAATTAATCATTAAACTAGAAATTACTGCAAAGACTTAAAATATACTAATGACTTATAATATTTGCTCTGCTGCACAGAGGTTTTATGGAAATATATTGCATTGATCACCAAGAAGTTTTGTACATTATCTTCAATGAGACTAAATCTCTTCTTCATCATGGCTAGGGATCTATTGAAGCAGTCAGACAAGCCTTACAGGTGCTCCCTCAAGACAACGTCACCTTGAAGTTCCTTTTGCAAGCAGCAGGGGATGTAAGCACCAGTGATGTTGATCTTGCTATTGCCAGTGAAGCTATAATTTTTGGATTTAATGTCAAAGCACCAGGTTCTGTCAAGAGCTATGCAGACAATAAAGGTGTTGAGATTCGGCTATATAAGGTTATCTATGAACTCGTTGATGATGTACGAAATGCAATGGAAGGACTTCTGGAGCCTATTGAGGTTAGTTTTGAAGCATTATCCTCTACGTTTCTCTTTTCTTTTTTGACATTCTAGGGCAGTTGTTAACAATTTATTCATAAGACTACTATCTCTTGTTCTGTTACATTGAACTCAGTTCATGGATTCAATAGTAGTTATGGTGTCAAATCCTTTAACCTATGCTGCATGGGAATTTATTCAAAAGCTATCTTGTCTGTTTTTGGAATGAGCGGTTGTGGAGGTAGGGAAGAAGATATTGGATATGGGTAGAATGAGGTTTCATGTAACTGGGCAGATCGTTTATTTTTTCCTGTGTTATTAACTCTCTTGAAATGAGCCTTTTATATGACCTTTGTGCTGAGAATGTGAATGCTTGTTGCCTTTGCTAACCTGCTTCAGTGCTTGGTCCACTTTAAATTGTTGGATCATTAGCTCATATGATATACAAGTACACATAACGTATGGATTATCCTTGTCTTTCTAGGCGCTTAAATTTTTTCAAGAACCATTTTTTTTGGGGGGGAAAAAGGATTAAACATGTAGCTATCCTTAA
This sequence comes from Balakata baccata, assembly GCA_949630135.1. Classification (NCBI taxonomy): domain Eukaryota; kingdom Viridiplantae; phylum Streptophyta; class Magnoliopsida; order Malpighiales; family Euphorbiaceae; genus Balakata; species Balakata baccata. Next base: position 14,884 of record CATIWF010176197.1, read on the forward strand.
GATAGGAAAAAATTGCATTAAATTCTCTATATTTTTTAGTTTAGGAATGCAGCTGAAAGTTTTGATGGTTTACTACTATAATAAGCAACAATCCATAAAATGGTTGCTCTAAAGGGAAATTTACTTTACGTTTTCTGATATGTGATAGAAGCTTGATAGTATATAACATGGGAATAAACAAAAGTGTCTTAGAGCTTAATATATTAGTGAAACTCTTAGGAATGACGCAATCTGCTGTTAGTTTCTTTAGGTTTTCTTTTCCTCCCTTGTCTTGCTTGCTTCAGCATGTCATTGTACTGGTGTTCTTATATTCAATGCTATTCTTGTATGCTGACATTTCTCTCTCTTGCTCTCTGCTTTGTCAACCCCCCCTTCTCCGTCCTCTAACTCCCACAATAAAGTGTCTCCATTTTTGGGCTGAAGGTGAAAATGATGCCTGGTGCAGTCATAAAATTATTTAATTTGGAGTTCATGCGTTTCAACTATAGAAACCTACTCTTAACAACTCCAGAATGTTGCGTGCTTTTGAACTCTGTCATACAACACTTGAAGCTTTATGCACTGAATTCTTTTTTCATGGATATTATATGCTTCTACTTTCACTGAATTCATTCTTCTGTGAGTAAATTGTAGTGATTATTATCGTAGACCACATGGATGTAAACTATGAATCTTCCTGGAGAGGGAAGGAAGAAGTGTTGTTTTTGCTTTGATATGTGAATATTCCATAGCTGAAGTTTTACACACGAGTGTTGCATGTCTACTTATAGGAACAAGAAACAATTGGCTCAGCAGAAGTCCGGGCTGTTTTTAGCAGTGGCAGTGGTCGTGTTGCTGGATGCATGGTGACAGATGGGAAAGTAATGAAAGGCTGTGGCATTAAGGTCATTCGAAATCAAAAGATAGTGCACTCAGGCGTTCTTGATTCCTTGAGACGGGTTAAGGAAATTGTGAAAGAGGTATGGCTTTTGAAGCCCAATAATTTCTGTTTGTGACAGTATGACAAAGAATGTAGAGTTTTAGTATTTCAATTTTTCAAGCTCTAGTTTTAATTGTTTTTGGTCTTGATAAATTTAAGTTCAAATATTTGTTTTCGTTTAATTTATGCAAATGGTAAGATGGCGGATGATTCTATAAGCAAATGGTAAGATGGAATTGTTTGCTTGGTTTTCATGAACAAAGTCATTCTGATGCTCATAGAGTTGTCATAGGATTTCTATAATATTTTTCTGCATATATACCCACTTATGAAAAGTGATTAACATATTCTATGAAATTTCATGAGTTACTCTAGAACATTCTAGAGATAGAGGCATGTTTTAACTGTTTGTGACCTACATAATTCAACAATTGCATGTGATGCAGTGGAAGGCTAAACACTACTGATATCTGATAATCTGTTAGGATGTGTACTTGCCAGCTATATCCCAATATTCTCCATTGGTATCTCATGGTAAAGGCATCACAGAATCTCGAGTGGCTGGAAATTTGGTGTCTAATGCGATGACTGGTTAATCCAATATCTATCTAGTACTGTTTCATGCTCAGGATAATTTTCTTCTTATTCGATAAGTCTAATTGCTGGAATGTGAGATATCTAAAATGTGCTGCTCTCCTTGCACTGTTATGAAGTACTGTGCATTCTCTTTTTTCTGTGTATTTTTGTCCTCCATATGATATGAAGTGCTACCATTCAAAGTAAGATACTCTTAATGAAAGCTATCATTTTACTGATTCTACCACAGAAGTGGAAATTAGTTAGCAAACATTATTATACTTTGTATTTTACCATGAAAAACATTTAATTTCTGGTAGGTGAATGCTGGACTGGAATGTGGTATTGGGATGGAAGACTATGATGATTGGGAGGAAGGTGATATTCTTGAGGCCTTCAAAACATTTGAGAAGAAGCGAACCCTTGAAGAGGCATCGGCTTCAATGGCGGCTGCTCTGGAAGATGCAGGAATTAACTTGTAGAAGACGATGCCTCTTTGAAGTGAGGGAACATGCAATTTTCTGATGGAATCAAAGCATTCTAGTTCAAACAGCGGGTGGCGCAAGCAAATCATTGCTTTAGACATTGCTGTGCAGGAGAAATGCATATATGGATTGCCCTGGCATGCAATTTATTTCAGGTTGCCAGCTGCTATAGGATCATGAGCTTTGCCCCGATCTTTGTCCTGTGTTGTATGCTGTAATTCTGTTTGTATATATGTTTATTACATTACATCTAATCTTCATTTGTGTAAAGGAACAATCACCAAAGAAAGTTCCGCAAAATTATGCGTCCATAATGTACTTTGTAATGTCATTCAAAGAAGGTAACAAAATTATTAAAATGATGCTCTCATTTGGGTGCATCTTTTGCTAAGGTTATACCAAAATTTTCTTCCAATGTAATAAAATGTATTGTGAAATTAGAGCAAACTGAGAGGGGAAAAAAGGAATGGAATATTTTCAAATTTCAGTTTGTTACTTGAACTTGAAGCATGCTTGGTGTGCATGGCAGTCTGAGAACAATTTTCCAAGTCTCTCCAAATTTACGACTGGCTACAAGAAATTTCATAGACCTGATTCAAGATTCCTTAAAACTTACATTTTCTATATATCAGCCAGACTTCAGTTACATTATCTACTGCTGCTTCCTTCATCTCAGCATCATAATGTCGATGATAATGAAGCTCTTAAAACTTGTCACTTGCTGAAATCCTTTTGGAGGCAATAACTGAACAAGATGGAAATGAAAATTGATGATGGGAATTTGACTCTTTGTTTTTGTTTCTAAAGCAACTTTCATTGACTCGCATTATTCTAATATGAATTTTTAGAAGAAATTCTCGAATTCAGTGGATTAAAAAAAAAGCTATTCCATACATATAAAAAATATTGGCTTTGCATTTATTTTTCATTGGCCATGGCCTTGATTTATTTTCAAATAGCTCATTTTCAAATACAAAAACTTAATTGAAAAAATTCAAAGGTATAGGGGTCAAAAAGTGGTTTTTGCCTTTTATTTTCCCTCAATAACAAAAAAAATAAATTATGGATAGAGCATCATTCACGAGAATAAGGCGAGCGGTCCAGCAATTTCAAAATTCAAATGAGAACAAACGGTCAGCTTTTGCTTTTCCCTCACATTTCAATTTCATTACTCAGATTGAATGTTTTTGGGTTTCTTTCCTTTTTTGCCTTTGCGCAATCAAATCCATACTTTCCATTCTCCAATTTCTTTCTTTATCCTGTTCAATTAATATATTGAGAATCCACCCTTCTTCTTCTTTTTCTTCTCCTTTCAATGTACAAATCAGCAATGGAATATGGTAAGTATGCTGATAATAATCTTAATCAATGGGATGACCCACTTCTTCTCCCTCATAATTCATTCAATTGTCATCAACGCCAGTAAACCATCTCTCATTGTAACTATATCCCTTCTCCTCATCCATCTTCTCTAATTTCTCCTTTTCTCTTTGTATATTAACTGTACTTTGTTCTTCACAGATACCCAACCCACATCACCAAGCTCTTCCACTTTGACATCCATGGCGGATCAAGATTCTTCTGCCTACCCAGATAACGGTATCTGCATTTTTTTTTTCCTTCTTACTTTTGTGCTTAGATTTTCCTCTCCTGGATTGTGTGTGTCGGTGCACTTATACATACATTTTCATCTTGTAGATCTATCTTGGCTAGCAAATCAAAGATTGGAAGCAGTTGACACACAAGACCCAGTTGCCATTGATGCTATTCATGGTATAATACCTGTACTTTGCACTCTTTTACACTTTAAATTAACCTTCAATTACCAGATATGATTGATTTTTTATGCTGTATCTTAGATCGATCCTTGCTGGGTTTTTCTTTGACATCTCCCGATCTTGTCATTTGCGCTGGTTCGCCTGAGATACTTACAACTAAATGTATGAATTCTGCTGATTTTTTGGAGAGAAACAAGTTCAATTACTCTTTTGAGCTCTCACTAGAGGATGGTATCAAGGCTACCAATCACAATGATACACTTAAGACACCGTCTGTGAAGTTTTCTTCAGTATGCCAAACGTTTGGCAAAGATTTATCTCCTGAATCTTCCTTGGAACTTCATCCAGAGCCAGAAAATGAAGGGAAATACCCTAAAATTCCCCTTCTTGGTATAAGCATTAATGCAGGAACCACCAATAGGGATGTTGTTTTGGGTGGTGTGAAGTTTTTGGAGGACTCTTGTTTTGAAGGTGGTGATCATGTAAAGACTAATGCTAAAATTGGAGATGGACAGGAAGATGAACTTTCCTTGTACCAAACGGCTCGTTTTGGGAACTTTTCCTACTGTTTTCCGGCATTGGAGCCAGGAAATTATTACGTTACCCTGCATTTTGCTGAAATTGTTTTCACAGATGGCCCTCCTGGGATGAGAGTGTTTGATGTTTACCTACAAGAGAAGAAGGTGAGATTTCCTGATGCAGAAGCGAAATGGAACAAATTGTGAAGAACTAAGTCTGCGAATTAACCTTATTCTGTTGTTTGATCACTCTTGTAGGCTGTCTCTGATCTTGATATATATGCTCAAGTAGGTGCGAATAACCCTCTGGTTATATCTGACCTTAAGACTTGTGTTGATGCTGAAGAGGGCTTAACCATTAGGTTTGAAGGAGTAGTTGGAACCCCAATTATTTCTGGCATTTCCATAGCAAAAGATTCTTCTGCTTGTAAGTTCAAATTCCCCCTCTCCTTTCTTCTTTCCTCCCCCCAACCCCCCTCTCTGGGTTAATTTATGTTTTGAGTTAGAACTTAACAAACTTTATCAAATTTCAAACATTAATTAGGTGCTGGAGAAGCTCAATCATCGAATCTCATGGGAATATCTCAAGCGGCACGATGCAACTTACCAACAGTATTCTCTTAATCCTACTTTTAACTTAAATTTATGATCCTAGAGAAAACAAAATACTTACCGAGTTTCATCTTTCTTTTTCCTCTTAAAAAAATGGTGAACTAGAAAGATAATGGTGAACATGAGGTGAAAGAAGATTATCAGAATCTACTTAGAAATGTTGAGATTCAGGAAACAGAACTGACAAAGATGAGAGGGGAGTTGGAGGAGCTCCAGAAGGAAAACCAACTTAAGAATAGGGAATGCCAAGATGCATGGAAGTCTTTAAAAGAGCTCCAGAATGAGCTCATGCGCAAGTCTATGCATGTTGGATCTTTGGGTATGGAAATTTCATTTTTTGCCGCAGTAACAAGTTCAATTGTTGTTACTACTACTTTTTAATTATTATACTGATAGCAGTTTATCTGTAGCATTTGCCATTGAGGGACAAGTCAAAGAGAAGAGCAGGTGGTTCTCATCAATTAGAGACATGACCAGAAAATTGAAGGTGCTAAAATTATGACTAGTGATGTACTAATGGTTGACTTGATATGGAATTATGTTAATTTCAGGAGTTCCATTTTGTAGATTATGAAAATGGAACACAAAAAGCTATCAGAGTTGGCATTGGAATATAAGAAGTGCCTTGCAGATATGGATCAAATGAGGTCCACCATTCAGTCCACACGTATGTTAACATTACCGATTGTGCTTTAATTTCTTATGAAAATTCCAAAGAGGAACCCTAATGACACTCCTCTTTTTCAGACACTCTTCAACACTCACTTCTTGATTGGTTGGTGAGAAAAAAATAAAATAAAATTAAGGGAAGAAAAAAAAATATTGAAGGGTTATTTCTGTGGCTTCTTAATCAATTTGTTATTGTCTGGTAGTGAAGCAGCAAGCAGATTTGCATGAAGATTTCAAGACTAAATATATTGAAGGGGCAAAGGAGCGGAAGGAACTTTATAACAAGGTTTTAGAACTGAAAGGTAGCTGTTTGTTTGCTTTGATATCTAAGATTTGGAAACTTAGTGAAACAGGGTTCTGAATACTGATGCTCACTCCCAGGAAACATAAAGGTCTTTTGCCGATGTAGGCCTTTAAATGCTGAAGAAGTTGCATTGGGAACTTCAATGTCTATTGATTTTGAATCTGCAAAAGATGGTGAGCTCACAGTAATTTCAAATGGGCTTCCCAGAAAAGCCTTCAAGTTCGATGCTGTTTTTACCCCTCAAGCAGAGCAAGGTGATTACAACTCAATATGAAGGATGGTTTGGCAAATGTTTCAGTAAAACTATTCTAATTATGTGTGTATTTCAGCAGTACCTTTTAAGTTTTAATAGTGCTTCAATAAGTTGGTTTGTTTGTTTTTATTCTTTTATCCAGTCAATGTTTTTGAAGACACTGCGCCATTTGCAACCTCTGTTTTGGATGGGTACAATGTATGCATATTTGCCTATGGACAAACTGGAACAGGGAAAACTTTTACTATGGAGGGTACAGAAGAAGCTCGTGGAGTAAACTTTAGAATTCTTGAAGAGATGTTTCACATAATTAAGGAGCGGAATAAGTTATTTCGATATGATATATCTGTGAGTGTTCTAGAAGTGTATAACGAGCAAATACGAGATTTGCTGGGCTCAGGTGCTCAGCCAGGAGTACCTGTGAAGAGGTAAGATTGGTCATTCTTGGTCATTTTCTTGATCATTTTTCCTCAATTGAGGATTCTTTTCCAAGACCATTATTACGTGCCATTATGCTATTAAAATTCATAGATGATTTAATTAATTAAGACAGAACAAATTGCATGAGTTAACAGCCAATTTATTTGTTCCTCTGTTGCCAACGTAAGTTACTTGGACATTGACATCACATTCAATGCCTCGGAAATCTTGGAGTGCTAAAGCTTTCCAGAATCTCTTGTAAATTGAAAAAACGGAAAACCAATTGTCATTCTATACAATTTCTAAAAGTTATGTTTTTGTTTTCTTATATATATATATATATATATTCTTAAATCTGGAAAATAATCTCCAAAAGCTAGCATGCTTTAAATCTTTTCATCATACCGTAGGTTGGAAGTAAGGCAACTGGGTGAAGGAGTACATCATGTCCCAGGGTTGGTTGAAGCACATGTGAACAACATAAGGGAGGCCTGGGAAGTTCTGCAAACTGGAAGTAATGCAAGGGCAGTTGGTTCGACCAATGCCAATGAGCATAGCAGCCGGTCCCATTGGTACATGAATCACATTTTAATTTCAAGTGCATCGAAATTTGTTTATGTAAAGTATGTTCAGAAGTTGGGCTAAAGGCTACTGTGTGGTTCTTTCTTTATACAGTTTACACTGTGTGATGGTGAGAGGAGAGAATTTATTAAATGGGGAATGTACGAAGAGCAAGTTATGGTTGGTTGATCTAGCAGGAAGTGAACGAGTGGCAAAGACAGAAGTCCAAGGGGAGCGGCTTAAGGAAACTCAAAATATCAATAGATCCCTGTCTGCACTTGGTGATGTTATATCTGCTCTTGCAACAAAAAGTCCTCATATCCCATTCAGGTTGTTATTTAGAATCTGGTAGTTTCTTTCTATTGCCTTATACATCTACAAATTAACAAACCAATATGTACCTTCATCTTGAAATTTTTTTTAACATGTTCCCTCATTGTGTAGGAATTCCAAGCTCACCCACCTGCTTCAAGATTCCCTAGGTACATTTCAGTCCACATCTTTGAATGTTGAAAAAGAATAAGGACTAGCACAATAATGATTGTTCTAGTTTCCAATCAGTGCCATGTTTTTTGTGCTTCTATTTTTTAGCTATCTGTGCAGAATAAAAATGAGAAGCCTGATAAATGTATTTATATTTGTTAGGAGGAGATTCAAAGACACTCATGTTTGTACAGATTAGTCCCAATGAGAATGACCTGGGTGAGACCCTATGCTCACTGAACTTTGCAAGCAGAGTTAGAGGGATAGAGTTGGGTCCTGCAAAAAGGCATTTGGATAATGCTGAACTTCTGAGATATAAACAAATGGTACAATTGATTATTATAATTCCAATTTTTATTTATTTATTTGTTAAAAGTTATGTTGTTTATGAAAAGCTTTGATTCTTGTGCTTGCAAGGCTGAAAAATCAAAACAAGACTTGAAGAGCAAAGATATACAGATCAATAAGATGGAGGAGACAATCCACGGGTTGGACTTTAAGGTAAAAGAAAAAGACTTTAAAAATAAGAACCTACAAGAAAAGGTAACACACCAAACTTATAGCCTATAGCCAAAGCTTAATAAAGTACTTGACAATTTGGTGATGTTCCCTGTGATGACTCACATCTCTAAGTATATTTTTCTTTTTGGTTGATTTTGCAGATAAAGGAGTTAGAATCACAACTGCTAATTGAAAGGAAGCTAGCACGTCAGCACGTGGACTCAAAAATAGCTGAGCAACAGCAACAACTGCAAATGAAACAAGATGAGCAAAATAGTGTACCACCAGGACCACCACTTACAAATAGGTTATTAGGTAACAAGAATTTCAATGAAACTGCAATCCCTGCAATGATGAAAGAACAAGTAAATAATTCCAGCGAACCACTCATGGAGAACAACAGCTACAAGCCTACATTTCCCCTCCTTCCAATAAATAGCATTAAGTCCACAGATCCTATGGAAAAAGAAAACAACCCTGAGATGGCTGAACAGCCAAGATTGCCAAAGAGAACTGGCAGAGCCTCAATTTGCACAACAGCACAACGGATAGTAGCAGCTCCACCAGCTCCAAGGCGCACTTCTCTCATTCCTCTTCCAAGTGTACCACTTTTAACACAGCTACCACCAGTGCCACCATTACTACCATTGTCATCATGCAATGCTAATATAAAAGAGGAAGACACAGAAGAGTCTGAAACAAACTGCTTGCCGGAGCAAACACATTGCAAAAGTCCCAAAGGAATCAAAACCGGAACCAAAAAGCTAAGCAGCATACTGAGAAGAAGCCTGCAAAAGAGAATGCAATCACCTCTGCAGCAGCAGTTTAGGAAAGGAGGTATAAATGTTGGGATGGAGAAGGTTAGAGTCTCCATAGGAAGCCGAGGGAGAATGGCTCACAGGGTTTTGCTAGGCAATGGTAGAAGGGCAGGATTGAAGGATGCTCAGCAGAACAGGATTCAAAGGGAAAAGGAAAGAGGGTGGAACATCGGAACTGCAGGAAGAGCTGCAATCTAATTGTTGAAAATATGTTACTTGTGACTTGACTTGTCTTCCTTCTTGTATGACAGAAGGAAGAAAAATAGAAAATAGAAAAAAACTTGTAATTGATTCTTCGTGATGTTAATCATCTGTTTGAATTTTTCTAATGAATTTGTTAGTGTACAGTTTGTGCTTCTTGCAACAACTGATGTATTCTCAAGTATTGAGTGAGATATTGTCGCAGCTGATTGCATTTAGCAACAATAAGCATCTTCCTGCATTAGTGACAGGGCATGATTCTACTAATTGAACTATATAATATTTTCTAATTAGCACAACCATGGCTGGACCAGTTAATTTTCAATTTTTATTTCATTGAGCTCAAAAACAAAGGAACCTTTTTTTATGATTTCAAAGTGGGTTTTTCTTTAGGTACGTAGATATATTGTGTGTTTTGTCAATTGAGATCTTCAACTTTTAGATTTAATTGTTTATATATATTTTTTGACTTTTGATTGTCCGTATTAGACCATGGTTGTAAAAACCGGACCGGCCCGGCCGGTTCAACTGGAAACTGGCCCTTAGGCCGGACGGTTTTTACTCCCAAAACTGGAATAGAAACAATCCGGTGAGAAAACCGGTGACCCGGCCGGTTCAACCGGTTTTCTTTTTTTTTAAAAAAAATTTTTTGCAAAAAAATTTTAATTATTAAATTTGGTCCAATCAAGCCAGTTCAACAAAAAAATTGACATTAAAACTAGATGAATTAACAATAAACTAATCAAATTGGTCAAAATAAATATATTTTTAAACAATTAACTCACCTTTATTTATAAAATGATATGTTATATTCATTCTTACTTTTTTTTTAAAATGAGATTGTTTATTCATTTTTATATTTTTTTCTCCTTTTTTATATTACTTTTCTTTTACAATTTAAAAATTTTGGCCGATTGCATTTTCAAGTTATAAATTACATTTACATTTAATAATTAATTAAATATTTAGTTATACAAATATTTGAAATATGATTCTTAAAAAAAATAAAAAAGAGAATATTAGACATGTTATATTATTCTTGCACACTAGAAAAAATTTACAACTTATTCTCTATTTTTATTATGTATGAGATATATTATATTTTATTATATATAAGACATGTTATATTTTATGAAAATACTACGTAGACCGGTTCGACCCCCGTTCAACCCCGGTTCAACCTTAAATCTGTGATCCGTTGGCTTTCCCGGTTCATTAACCGGACCGATTTTTACAACCTTGTATTAGACACTTCAACTTTTAATAAAATTAGAACTTAATGCAGAATTAAAGCTTTATAAAATTTTCTTATCCTTCATATTTACTTTTTTGACAGAGGCAGAATAACGAAAATTAAATTTTTAAGAAATTAATTACACAAAAAAAAAAGAACATAAAAATGGCAATTAATGAAAAAAAAAAAGAGTACATAAAGAAAACGAGTACATAAATGTGACTAGTATTGGAAAAGAAGGTACATTAGGCGAATTGAAAATAGATATATCTGGATGTAAAATTCATATGTTAACGTGTTTTGTTTACAGAACCCTTTTATTTATTTAAATTAAAGTTTCTAATTTTAATTATGGAACTCTTCAAATTATTTAGTTTATTTGAATCAAACTCTTCAACTTTGATTTTCTCTAGTTTATTTTATATTTTATAACTAATTGATTTTGCAGGAACAGAAAGAAGCAAAATCACTAATAAATAGCTTCAAAGCCTTTCCAGCTCGAGAAGAACGATTGCCTGCCAGATGGTGCTACCGAGCTCCTCACCGTGTCAAATGCAATGTTGATGCGTCGATTTTTGATACAGAAAACCAATTTGTTTTTGCAGCTACCTTAGGCAATAATGCACGTTAATTTCATCTATAATCACTGAACTTTACTTTTATTGTAGTAAAAATTACAATTTTTTTCGTTATAAAAAAGTTACTTAACTATATTTTTATTTCACTAAAATCACTTTTAGTCAATTTTCCGATTTAGATCACCGGAAAGCTGACATTGTAACTGATATGTCATCGAAAGTCTAACTTGACAGCTAACATGTTATCAAAAATATGTGGCAGGTAACGTATTATTAGAAATTGGTTTATAGTGACTTTAGTGAAACGAAAGTATAGTTTAATGATTTTGGAATAAATAAAAGTTTTGTAATTTTACTGCAATAAAAGTAAAAAGTAATGTTCACTGACTATAGATAAAATTAATCATATAACGCTGATGAATTTATCACTGCCATTGCGAAAGCTGCTGCTTTAAGAGAAGCTTTAAGCTGGCTGAAATCTACAGTATTGCTCCTATAATATAATGATTTGAGTGGAAGACAAGGCAGGGGCATATGTAAAAAATTTGAAGGATACCAACTCAATAACTGACTGGTCAAATACTTACTCAAAAATAAGCAAATTTAAAGATGGCATCAATAGATCTTTATGTAAGCAAATGCTTCAACCTAGCATTTCTTCCTTGTTCATACAACCCACAAGCAAGGGTTTTCCTATTGGCGCACTGTATTAAGAAACATGCCATCTTACTATTTCGCTGTGAAACAATAAAAAATGATTTTGTCTCTCTTTCCCAAGCAGGAAGAAAAGCATGGATGATGTATATTAGAAAAGGCAAATACATATTAGGACATGACAAACTTTGTGATTATCAAACCATCACACCACTTGGAATTTTTTCCATTATGATGACCATGTTCCGTTGATTAGATCATTGCACTTGATGAATGCTGATCCGAGAGAAAGAGATAATAGTGTATTGTTGGAGCAATCAAAAGGTACAAGACAAAATTATGATGCCCACGCAAGAAAGTATAGCAAGTCTAAGCAAATTAAAGAGTATCTAATTGCAGTAAGCCTCTACATTGCTTTGCCAGGTAGAAACAAAAATATCTGATCTTATCATAGAAAGAAGAGAATTTGAGAAAGTGGAGACTAAATTGCTGAAATGTAGTTAATTAAATTAATGGCGCAAGTGAACCCAGCTCATGAATGGTAACATACACCAATAGAATATTCAGATCATTCAGGGCAATCAACTGGGTTCATTTAGCATTTCATAAACAAATTTTACAATACAATATAGAATATTATACAATCATATGTACAATGACAGCATAGGGATAAAATCTGAAACTAACAATAAAAAAATGCAGCACCATCGTATTTTGTTGTGCTGCTGTCACATACATTATTGAAAACAACCATACTATGAGATCAATGATGGCACTCCATTTAGAGCCCAATGCAGAATATTTGCTTCAGTATGGAGGGATGAATATATACTTAATTTTAAAATTTACCAAGACCAAAAATTTTTTTGCTAGATGCAGACAAACATTCAATTATGATTTAGTGCCTTCAGCTACAAACTTGAACTTTTGGTTGAGTGGTTTTTTGAAAATGCTGTTTTATGCTGTTTATTAAATTATGCTGTGGTAAAAACATTGCATCATTCACTCAAATTCACGTTGCAACGTTAAGCAAGTTAATTAAAACCAAACAAACAAATACTCCCTCCAAATTTCGCCATTGACGATAATTTGGTTTCCCCTAATGCTTTAAAAAGGTCCTAGATTCCACCCATAAACTCAACAACCAAAAAAAAAAAATTTGTGAAATAGAATCCAACTTACTCGAAAGGAATAGAGGTCGATTTCTCTCAAAGCAGACTCTGTAATCATTTCTTCCTTGCAGGATCCTCAAATGATTTCAGCTGTTCTTTTCAATCGAATCAGAGGACTGAAATTTCAAATACACAAATTGATTGTAAGAAAGAACTACTGAAGCTAGAAGACTCGAAGGAGTCATCATAAGCATCTGGTGAGAGTTCTCCTCTCGCCTATCTTAATCAAAACAGAGAAACCAGAGCGGTCTCGCATTCTAGGAGCCATTCCTGTGGCAGGCAAAGACTACTCGCTCAGCCTTTCTTTAATGGAAAGAACGGACGCCGGGAACTAAAACTCCGAGATCCATTCTGTGCCTTGTGAGTTTTTTTTTTCTGTCTCCTTGGTGCTAGATGAAAATGAAGGGACTCAGAAATTTTATGGCAGAAGAGACTCTCGCGGAGAGGAAGAGAGAGTAAGAGTGAAAAAATTTGGAACTTTTTAGTCCGGGTATCCTTTTGGCGCTAATTTATTATACGGTAAAAAGTTACCGTTGTGAGGGTCAAATATGACCGTTAAATAGAGCGCCTTTTTTAAAAAATTGGCGGTTAGTATTTTTTATTTATTTATTTTTTGTTGAGGCGGTTAGTATATTAATTATGATTTTACCTTAGACTCAGTCAAAGACTATAATCTACCTTCACAATCCAGTAAGAATTTGGTTTAGCACCTGAGCGACAGAAAGAAAGAAGAAAATGGCAGACTGCGATTATCCTTATCCATGTGGGTTTCGTTTTAGACCTACAGATGAGGAACTCTTTCATTATCTTGAAAGAAAGCTGAACGGAGAGCAACTGCCTCCTTATACATTTACTGATTGCGATCTCTATGGCGACAAGAATCCATGGGATCTCTTCAACCAGAATTCAAGTGAGTATTTTTATGCATTTACTAAGTTGAAGAAGAAGAAAGACAGTAACGCTAGAATTATGAGGACTGCTGGTTCCGGAAATTGGATGAGTCAAAGTAAGAAGGTATTCAGGAATATCGGTACGGGTTTAAGGGTGAAGAAAGATTTTGTATTTGATATCAATAAGAAACGGGGCAATGTTTCATCAAACAGTCGCGGACGATGGCTAATGCAGGAGTTTTCACTAG
>CATIWF010176206.1:0-40354 GCA_949630135.1 Balakata baccata
GAATTCCTAAAGTATATCTAAAGTATTCTAAAGATATACCTAAAATATTTTCAAGGTATTCCGATTGTTTTTTTGTGAAAAACACTAAGATATAGCTATGGTATACCTAAATTATTCTCATTGAATTTTCAAAAGTATACGCAAGGTATTTCTATAGAATTCATGTATTCCCAATGTATTCCTAAGAAATTCTTCTCAGGAATTCCTTGAGAATTCCTGAGATATGTTCAAAGCATCTCCAATGTATACCCAAAATATTTCCAAGGTATTCCGAAATGTATACTAAACTATTTGTTTGAAAATTTGTAATGTTTGGAATTTTGATTGAATTTTATCTTTTTTTTTTTCGTTTTTAAGCATCTCCAAGGTATACCCAAAGTATTTCTAAGGTATTCCGAAATATATACTAAACTATTTGTTTGAGAATTTGTGATGTTTGGAATTTTGATTTAATTTTATTCTTTTTTTCGTTTTTAATGATCAATTCTTCTTGTTGTGTTTTTTTTATTGGTAAAAATTGAACTAAAATATATCGAAAGTATATTGAAAATATACCTCGTAGATATATTTTGCGGTGATTTTGAGATTTAGATATTTTTATAATTTTAGAAAGTTATTTTTGCTAAAATAGAAAAAAACTTTTAGTGTTGCTAAAATGTAAAAATTTATCAGTTTTTTTTTTATTTTTGTAAAATATCCAAAAAATAATGGGACGGGTAGGATCAATTTTGAAATCGTTAAAAAGCATTTTTAATCATTTAATCATCTCAGGCCATTCTTTTTGTCCTATCTAAAGTCGATCCATAAGTAGATAGTGAAATGGAGTTGATATAATGTCAACGTCGAATTCAATATGATTAAAAAAATTTAATGCTTGAATTTGATTTGAATTTAATTAATATTTTTTTAATTGTTCGAAATTCAATTTAAAAATATTCAAATTATTCGAGTTCGATTCTATTAATTTGATTCTATTAAAAATTTTAACCAATAGTATAATCAGCTCGATCAACTCGAAATCAATTCGAGTTAACTACTTGATTAAGCTCATAAGCCTTACAAGTCATATATTGTGATATTTGAACTCGATTTAACAAACTACTCAATTTCTGAATATTTTATGGGTCAATCTTGAATAGTATATAAATAAGTTGATTCGTTCACATCCCTACCTATCAATACCTACAAAGTTTCAACGAAATAGTTGGTGATCATTAAAATAATAGTGAAATTCTAAATTCTCATCAAAGCATTTGACAAGAGAAACTATCATGTATGATTTTGGGTTTCCATAATTTATCAAGCAAAGCTAAAAAAATTTTTGATTAAAAAAAAAAAGGAAATCTTAAGAATATGTTAGGATTGAGAGATTTTGAACAATATATGAATTTATACCAAATCTATCATTTGATTACTTAAAAAATGTCAAAATCTATAAACTTTAAAAAATTTCTCATCCGTCAATTTTTAAAGAATTTGATTTTTCACCTCATATGTGGGAAAATCTAAGATCCATAGATTTTGATTAATGATGAATTGTTGACATATCTTTTTATTCTAAGATTGTTCATAATAAATTAATAATATTTCTAAACTATCCTTAATTATAAAAAAATAAAAATTATTTTTCTTTTAATTTCAACTAATTGCTTTATTATTATTGTTATTATTAAAATTTTTTTACCAATGTAATTAAATATTATAACATATAATAACCTTATTTTTTTATTTTTTAACTCTTAAAATAACCAATTTTATTTTTAAAATTTTTAAATATATAGTGAAATTGATTGTATATGTTTAATTAACAATAAATTATCAATATTTAATAAAGGGTAAATATGAAAATTAATTATTAGATCCATAGATCAGAGTTATTAAACCAAATATAAATGTAAGAGTAATTATATCATTAATCCATAAATTTTATAGTCAAATCAAATGATGAATTTCTTACCATTTATGAATTTCACAATCCATAGATTTTAAAATCTTTCAATTGAAACAGGACCTCAATTCTTTTAGAATAGTTCGCCTATTGCTTTAGCATCTTATAATATTTTATTTTGTTGGTGTTCAAATTTGTAAACCACAAGCTCAATAGACATGCGAGACAAAACTCATTAGTTTTCATCCATAACTTCGATCTTAGAGTATGTCATCCAACAGAAATATTACTCTTATCGAAAGAAGATAACAAAAGGAAGACAAAGCAATTTGATGTACATTAACTAGTGAATACTAATGTCTTCCATAACTAAATTGTAAAGCAAACTAATGTTCAATATGCAGTGGTGGGTCCCCATTCCAACAATACTGCCAAGAAGCACTCAAGATGAAAATAATAGCAACTCCTTCAAATATTTATCATGGATGCAATCATAACTAAGCAATGATAACTCAGAAGAAGTCAACTCACAATGAAGAGAATGCTAGATACATAATCTTATCAACTCAACAACACATAATGGCATAGGATTCCAAATCACCTTTAACAGAAACAATTCTCACATTTTATTCAAGTTTCGCTATGATTATCAACAACGAGTATCAAACAACACCACTTCTTTCTTGCAATAAGCTACCATAACATAAAGTTTTACCATTCACTAAATACGAACCATCTCATGCCCAAGATGAGCAGGCAGCAGACTTTCATCCACCTTCTCTTCGTGTGGCTGCTGCTTGTGGCTTCTCTACTTCATTTCTCTATCCATACCAATGTTCAAGCTATTGAATCAGGCAAGCCACATATTTCTTCTCTTCTCTGTTATTGGATATGTCACTATTCTATAGCTAACTAAGATATCGCTAATTAAGAGTGTAATGACCAAAATTCTTGGCGGTGTGAACACCATGCAAGCTATAAAATGGGTAAAAAATCCATTAGTGTAATAATGAAGACACTATCCTTATACCCTCACAAAGTTCTAACAGTGGATTGATTCTACTTTTCTTCTGCTACTGTAGCTCATTTCAAGCTCAAGCCTTCACAACCAAGCTCACGATCACGCAGGGCAAACGTTCGGCCATCTTGGGTAAGGAATTCAATCTCTCAATTCGAAATTATATATTTCTAATTATCTTGAAACAAAATGGTTTAAACCAATGACATTAATACAGATTGATGGGAAGAACATTCATAAAACTCCATCGGGGCCCAACCCAGTAGGAAATCACAGTCCACCAACTAAGCAGTGAATCTATGAATCCACTTCTTCAGGACACGGACTAGACAGGCTCATAGTACTCCTTCAAAGTTGAAGGTCAGATGTATTCATTTAGGTGGAAACCTGATCCCTTGAGTTTCTGTGATTGTATAAACATGAAATTTATCATAAGATTCGTACATCTGAGACTAATATTCTGCAGAGAAAATTCTTGCTGATTATATCTATTATCCTTTCTCTTTTTGGACTATGCTCATATAAAATTCCAATTGAAACAAGAAACTCGTTTATAGTTTTGAATTGGAGATTTGGGTATATGCATCATGCAAGTAATCTCAGCAGCAGATGGTTCTAACTAAATGTGAGGGAAGTGGAGTAAAACACCTAACAAGTTACTCTCTTCAGCATTTTCAAACAGGCTTAGGATTTTCCCTTTTAAGCAGTTAGAGAGAACCGAAGCAATCAGTTTCAGAATTTTCCATAGAAACGGGCATAATAAACAAACAAAATGTCCAGCAGAAAATAGATTTTTAAGAGAGGTAATTGCGATATAATAGTTCCAGATCTAGAAGATATGATCATTGCAACATTATTCAAATGCCTAAACCTCCTCTTTTGACATGTTTTACTAGTATCGCATTCAAGTTACATGTTCCAATCAAACCACTGCTGCCATGACATGTCAACAACAACATTGAAAGCAAGGCAATGCATAAGGTACCAGAGGGAATAGAGCTCATAATCAGGCACAAATTCCATGATTGCAATTGATGTTAAAATGAATGAGGCAACATAAAAATAGCACTATACATCAACTAAAATACATTTTGTTCAGATACACAGGACTCACCGAAAATTACAACCATCGGATCAGTATAATGTCATTACACAGCACGCTTTCTCTTTGACCTCTTGCTTCTCTTTGGCTGAGAAATATCAGGAACTTGTTTGCTTGAACTAGAAGCATATGCTTCTTCTAGAACACCCTCATCCTGTCAATGATTTACATTAGCTCTAAACAAGAGAGTAATTTTGCAATAGTAATAAAACAATGTGATTGCTCATCTAAGTATAAATGATATAGCATCTACATGCATGGAAAGCGTTGCTTCTTGAATGAAAAAACGAATCAAATCCCTCAAGATCATGTATTTCCTGCCTACCATACATTACTAAGAAACTTTAAAACTTGCTTATTTTTTGTGTTGACTGTTCAATCTTTGATTAGATTGAAATTTCAACAATAATATTTGATTCTTGAGTTACTAAATTCAATTCTTACATAATGACTATTAGACAACATTGACCTGATATTATATTGTCCCTTTGCCTGTACCATTTTGTCTTCTCCTGTTTTAGGTAGCCACAGTTAGGGCAACTCAACTTTCAATCCTCCAGAGGTTCATCATAAATTCAGAAATTGTTGGCGTCACTTTTACGACAGCTATGATTTGCATAAGAAGAATGTTCAACACCTGAGCATGTTTACAAAAGCACATGCATGTAGACAGATAGTCATACAAAGTATATTCTCTAATCTTTGTCTGGCATGGCTGCTTGGTATTCCACAGTGAGGTTAAATAACTCCGACTGTGGAGAAGTGGAACCCACCAACTGCTACAGCGCAAAAAATAAAGCAAGGTGATATTGTTAGAGCTGAGCCCAAATAATGTTCCTCTATTTGCTTCTTCTAAATGGTATAATTTCACAAAATCTTAGGTGGCAGATACACAAGCAGGATGATCGCGGTTACTTCTGCATCATACACGAAACTTGCAGAAGAAGGTGTTGAAATCCTCCAATTTATGGTCACATGAAAATCTCTCTTTGAAATGAACAGCAAAAACAAGTGAGTTGTATGTTCTTTTTACGTGTTCTGAGGACGAAATGCCAAGTTCGACGTAGTTATATTTTGTATCCAGTAGCAGTCATGATGTCGATTCTCAGGAATACAACCATATACGAGGTCGACCACTAATATACAGAATATTATCTCTTATTTGTCATCCCATGAACAACCTGTTGGCCGGAGTTTGGTAGATAATTTTTAGAAGTAATTATTGTATTATGTGTTAATGCCTAATTATTAATTTCTTGCCTTCTATGTTTGTGATAGTTTCCTGTTCTAACAGACTCCTATATATATTCCATTATTACCCCCAACTCAAACAATATATAACAAAATGGTCTAGTAGGATCCATCTTTATTTCGCATTCAATAATTCCGAACAACTTAATCTAGGATTTACCTTATCTGTAGTCTCTTCATATGACTCCTCATCAGAACCAGATGCAGAATCCAGAGTCTGAACCTCATCATCTGGCAGTGCCTTGCCCAATTTTTTCTTTTTCTCTTCCTCCTTTAATTGCCTGAACCTGTCAAACACATCTTTGTATCTTAGACACTTCTGATTTGCTGAAATATGCATGAATTCTGAGAAGCAGATCACTGATGACTGACCTATCTCCAGCTTGTGCTGGCTGTGAAGCTGATCTTTTGGCACGTCCTGCTGTGATGATTCCACTCGCATTCTCATTAACCATAGGCTTTGCACCACCTAGTTTGCGTAACCATACTTGTTGGGCTGTGCTGAGTACATTGTTTATGAACCTAAAAGTCACATCATAAATTTTATAGATTAATCAACAAAAGAAGAGAGCCACACATCTCCAGGTCCAACACAGATTGTTTAACAAAGACAAACATTGCATGACACCAAGCTTTATGAGTCTACTTGTTTCTTAAAAATTCCAGTGTAAGTTTCAGTTCCTTGAGCAAGTATGGGGATTATCGTAACTATGGGAAAACTTAACAAATAAAATATTGAAACCAAAGCAAAAAATGTTTCAACACTCCCTAACGGACTGGACCTAAATGGGAAAATCTCCCCAGATCTGAAGTGGAAGACGCCTAAGAAGAAGCTGCAATCATAGTTGTCAAATCAAGATTTGAATCGAGAATCGAATTTGTAATTTTGTGAATCGAGAATCGAATCGAATCATAAGATTCAATTCATTTTAATAATATTAATTAAAAATAATATATGTTCATTTTTAAAATCATACTTCACATTATATATTTTATAGTTTTGAAATGTAGTAATGACTAAACATAAAAATAAAAAAATAACTAATAATAACACTAAACCATAATATAAAATATAGTTTAAAATCTGTAATTTTATAAGAAAATGCTATATAATTTGGAATACTTAAAATAAGTAATATAAATCATTTTATGTTTTGAATTTCTAATCTTAAAGAAGAAGAAAGTAGTTATCTTTGAAAGAAGACAAGTAACACTTTGAAAAGAAAGTATTAATGAAAAAAAAAACAGAAGTTTCCATACTCAAGGATTCATTCTTAGAATTCAAGCATCATCAACTCTCGTCTTATTTCTTATGTTTTGTCTTTCTAACTTCTAATATTCTCTATTTTTTTTAATTTTTTGTTTAGGATGAATCATGCGACTCGATTGATTCAATCGATTCCTATCGATTCATCCATGATTCAATATAAATTTCAATTCTTGTTAAGATTTGACTCGTTTTTCTTGTGAATTGATACGAATTAGATGATTCAAATCGTGAATCGTCACGATTCAGTATAAATTTAGATTTATGTTAAGATTCAACTGGTTTTCTATGTGAATTGATATGAATCGGATGAATCGAATCGAGAATCGTAAGATTCTAACAACAGTGGCTGCAATAAGATCAAGATGAGATGGATAAGTAGAAGAGTCACCCATATTTCTCAAGTGACGACTGGGCCAGGCCAGTTGCACTTGAGTAAGAGTGTAAGAGTGTCGGAATAAGGAATCTCACAAAAGTTATATGCGTTAGT
The DNA here is from genome assembly GCA_949630135.1 of Balakata baccata. Classification (NCBI taxonomy): domain Eukaryota; kingdom Viridiplantae; phylum Streptophyta; class Magnoliopsida; order Malpighiales; family Euphorbiaceae; genus Balakata; species Balakata baccata. The sequence goes on from CATIWF010176206.1 coordinate 7,017, forward strand.
AATTGTGGATATGACTATAAAATGGCTCAGCCAGCCCATTTTGGAGGCTCACTATCTTACATAAATAATTAAGAGATTATTGAGTAATTGGAAATAAGTACCGAAAAGAACAAAATTAACAACTCATGCCAGTTAAGTAATTGGTGCTTCAGTAACTCTATGATCAATATCATGCATAACTTTTCAGATGCATAAACAGAAAGAATAAATATGGCAAACAAAAAATACTACCTTCCTCCAAATTTGATAGGCTTACTCTCCTTTCTTATTTGTCCCAAAAAATAGTACAATTTCCTTTTTAAAAATATAGTCACTAGTTAATTCTTACTATATTCCTATTTAATGTGCCTTGTTATCAACAAATATGAGTTATTATCTTAATTTTTCAATAATGACCCTTGTTAATTAGGGTTGGCAAAATGTATATCTTTAACCATATTAACTACATTTTCTTAAGTTGTATGAAAAAAGAAACAAGCCTATCAAATTGGGACAGAGGGAGAATTAGATATACTATTTAAGGTGATGAATAACAAAATACAAAGTCAGAGTATATCAGAGATTACACAAGATCATTAAGTGATGGACTGTGCATGACTTCTTGCCTTTCTCAAAATTAATTCACCAAAACGAGAGGGGAAAAAAAACAAAACAAAAAGTAGACAAGCATTTGATGAAGTATATCCAAAAATAAAAGACAACTAAAGACTTCAGATAAATTCACGGCTGAAACACATGCACAATTCATAGATATCAGTGATACTGTTGAGGTGAAACCAACCAATAAATGGATAATCCTGATGGAACGGATAAGGAAAAGTAACCAATCATGAGAGGAAGAAACTTGAAAACAAGAAGCGTGTTCTTTTGAGCTGGATCATCTGTCTGTCAAAGAAAAAAGAGAGGGCTTCATAATCATTGAATGAATAATGAAACACAGAAACAAAAGCAAAAGAAAGATGTCATTTATTTGCTACCTGGGGTGGTTTCATGATCTCCATGGATACATACTGAGAAACGACAAGGAGGACAGGTAGAACGAGGTAAGCTGCAGTGTCATGCCAACCCAATGGTGGATGACCATCCTGCATGATGAATGTAGATTAGATTATCCAAATCTTGAGCACAGGCTTATTGAAGAAATATGACAGTAATGAGCAAAAGTAATCAGAACCATCTAATTTTCTGGTTAAATACATAGACTAACGCTATAATGCATACATCTATGCAACTGAACGAATGGAATTTAGAAGACACATTTGACAAGCAGCAGACCAATTCAGAAGACTAAAACTCAACTTTCCGAATTTCTCAAATCCCTAGCACGCTTCTTTCAGACTCCAATATTAAATTTATTGACCAAGATATATAGACCCAAGATTAAATTTATTGACCAAGATATATGTTAAAAGTGCAGTGTGTAATTACATAATTACCTCTTCATAAACAGAATACATGCATTATTACAACATATAAGACTAGGAAGGAAATATAAACTATAACTCTGCTCCTTTCTTTATAATAAGCTGACTTGGAAGTACTAATAAGATCACAAAAGAGTGTAGATGAGTTTCAGGTCTCACAGGTTATATCAAGGATAGCAGGTATTTAAGTATGGTTATCCTGCAAAATATATCTTAAAAGAGAAACGAATAAAGAGAAATCTGAATAACAAGTCTAATTGGTGATTTTGAAGAAAAATCAACCACCAGTGAATCTCATACTTCTGTAGTCCAACATTCTATCCATCTAAATTTTGCAGGTACACATTTCATTTAAAGCAGTAAAGTTTACATGGACAGATGATCATGTCAAAAGGTATATTATGATTTAAGAATAATTAGAATGTTTAGAATGGATAAAAATAGAAGAAATACAATTTAGCTTCATAATCTTGGAAACATAATGTTTAATTACCACAAACGGAAAAAGCCAAGAAATGCCAGATCCACTTTGTCGAGCCGCGATTGTGGTTGGCCCACCCAAAGAAGGTATCCAAAAGAAACCTTCTGTTAACAGTCCCTTTAAAGACAAAGAAAAGTTGCAATTATCAGTAATAGTCAATTGGCTCATCATATTAATACATATAACAGATATCCTCCATCATAACCTAAAGCTGATGACAAATCAACCACTTTACCTCATTCGCAACGTTTGAGAGAGCTTGATATAGACCTATCCAAACTGGTATTGTAGCCAAAGTTGGAAAACAACCTGGAATAAGATGTTTTTAGTCATTCCCACCGTAAATGCACTTATAGTAGATATAGATAATTGACACGACGAAGTCTCTATTAAGACTGGAGGCTAAAATGAATAAAAAAATATTAGTCTAAACTCAATACAGTGATTGTTATAGAAGTAATTTATCAGGAAATTATTTATGAAAAAAAAGACAATATTAAGAAGATCTTGCTATCAAAATGAAGTCAAGTGAACATTAAAAGGCCACTAAACCAAATAGGAAAAAACAAGAGAGAATGATGATGCATTAATAATATAATACACACTTCACTTTAACCAAATTTTCAACAGCAACTGCCAATACATTTAGTTAAGATTGATTGAGAAAATAAAAAGCCACAGAACAAACACTGAATGTTAAGGCAAGAAATTACTGACTGGAATGAAAAAAAAAACTGATAAACCTGAAATTTAACCAACGATGGCAACAAAGCAGTTACCTGCTAACGGATTCACCCCAGCCTGCCTATATAGACTTGATGTCTCGAGTTGTATTCTCTCCTAGATAAAGGATGAACGAACTTAATTACTTGTAAAAAAACTGAACTTATCCAAAAGGAAAAGTCATGTGGGTGAGCTCAACCTCAAAATTCAACACAATCCATACAACTTCAAATGTGCCGCACCTGATTGCCTGCATATCTTTGTTGGATGGCTTTGATCTTGGGTTGAAGGTTTTGCATAGCCAATGTAGATTCCACCTACAAATTCGAACCAAAAAAAAAATGTCAAGAATCTACCAGCAGTGGATTGTCGATAGGCAACAAGAAATGGGAATTTTACAAGTCCATCTAAAATTGATAAAAAATCAAGTGCAAATGTTTGCATATATATTAAAAACTATAAGAACAGAAATAGAACTCACTTGTTGCTTGGTCAAAGGAAACGTTGCAATTTTCACAATCACAGTAAGCAATATAATGGCAAAACCGTAAGAGTAAGGCACATGTACAGCCGAAAGCCCATCCTTCAACACCTGAACACAAATGTTAAATCGAAACAAAGTTGAAATTAGTATCAACATTTATTTATTCAAGCTTATAAACTTGAAAATCAGCTCAAGAAACTTCACCTTGAGTACAACTTCCATAGCTTCAGAGATAAAACCGAACCAACCGCCATTCTTTTGAACAGCTGCATCAGTTGAGCTAGAAGCAGCACCACCAGAGGAGGAATCCACCGCAACCGCAGCATCAGTGAGAGAATAAAGGAGGCTCTCGGTTCTATTAACAATAGAAGTGAAATCAATCGAAGAGCCTAAATGACTAATTGGAGGAATCTCATGTAAGCTGAACTTGACTTTGGTGGATATGAATCTCCGGTGAGGGAGTGTGTGGAGCCCATGGCGGGGGAGTGGTGCGCCAATGAATGACGGAGATGAGATTAGGGTTTTGGCCATGGGATTTAGAGGGTAACGAAGGATTGAAGAGCTGGGGAAGGCTAGAGTTTCATGAGAGAAAAAGGGAGTGGTGGGGATGAGGAGAAGTTTTGGCAGTGGAGGAAGTAATATTATTTTTTCGAATTATCCTTTTTCTTCGATTTTAGGACGGAGCAAAATTAACTGCCAAATTTTTCGAGCGCGCGTTTTTTGGGCTGCCGTATCAGCCAATCGGAGAGTTCCATGTTTACTTTTGGAGGATTAATAAATTTCTTTCAATTGATGATAAAAAAAATTTAAATTCGAAATCTTTTCAATATTTATAAATGAAAATATCATCTAATCTGATCAAATAATTAGTCAAATAAGAGAATTACTTCCGTTTGGAATAAATGAATTAAGATTATGAAATCTATTTACAAAATTCTACTAGCAATTTATTTATAAAAAAGTCTCATTTTTGAAATAATAAATTTAAAATATGGAATTGAATTCTCTTTTATTTGTATTTGGAATAAATTTAAAATTTGATATTCATTTATATATTTTTTTAAATTATCCTTATAATAACTTTTATAAAAAATATAGATTTATATTGGAATTAAATATGTATATAAATAAGCTACTTTAATTTGCATAGACATATACTTGAAATGTTTTTTTTTCTTAAATCTCAAACATAATCATAATATAGTTATAATTATTATTAAGGCAAATATCACATTAAATTTTGAACTTGGAGCGTTTTCACAATTATATCAAATTTTATAAATTTTTTTTTTAAATTATATGACTTTTTACTTTAATAATAAATATAGCCTCATATCATAAAATCGCTATCCGAACTTAGCTAGCATATTATATAGTATAGTTGACATGCATATGACATGTCATCTAAACAATTCATATCATTTGGACAATTTACATGCTCCGAACTTATCTAACATGTCATATAGACAATTTATATCATCTAGCATATTATATGAATAATCCAAATAAGTTTAGTTAGGTTCAAAATACAATTTCATGATATTGAAAATTAGATTTATTATTAAAGTAAAAGTTCATGTAATTTTAATTTTTTTATACAATCGTATATAATTGTAAAAACGTGTAAATTTCATAATTTGAAGTGATATTTACTTTTATTATTATTTATAATACTGTATAATTTAATAAAAAAATTTTACATAACAAGATTTCTAAAGTTCGATTCATCTTGAAAAGTGAAAATGGAGGAAGATGAGAATAGAGAAAAAGAAGTATATTGCATTTGTCAAATAAGAAAGAGTATACAAAAGAGTATACGGTGACATTTTTGTCAACAAAATTTAGTAGGTTTATGTGGAATTCATTTATAAATTCCACCTATTTTACTAAAATTTAGTTTTAGTTATAACTAATTTTTATGAAATTCAATTCTTAAAATTATAACAAGTAATTCATTTATTCTAAACACTCAATTTCTTAAATTGTAAATGAATTATGAAATTCATTCATTCTAAACAAAGTGTTAGATATTAAAAATTCAATTGAGATCAAATTAAAACTAAATTAAAGACTAAAAAATTTATCAAACAAATTTTATTTAATTTATGTTTCGATATAGTTAAACATATTCTAATATGTTACATAAATTTGAATAAAACATTACAAAGAGATATTAATTAGACTCTATTGTATATTAGATATTTATATCTTACATATTAATTAGGCTCTAATAAAAATTATTAATTTTTACTAAATTAATTATGCATTGGCTACCTTTTGCATACCATTTCTTCGTTTTGCAAGAAAATAACTAGGTGATTGAATTCAAAAGAATTGTAAAAACTTAGGGTTTGAATTGCTAGGAAAAAAAATGTTTTCATTAAAAACATTGTTTTTTGTATATATATATTTTTATCTTTTTATATTAGATTATTACATTTATCTATTTAATTAATTTTAGTACTGTATTATATTCTATGAAGTTTATAATTTTTTATTTTTATATTGGGTCATAATAAGAACTTAATAGAAAAACATAAATGTTTAATAATGCAACGAAATACCTAAACTATAATTTTTTTAAAATTCTAATTATTGCGTCCAATGTAAATTAAAATTAATGTTTATCAGCTCCATAAAGTATAATAAAAATAACGAAAAAGTGAAATAACTAAAGGACTAAAAATTGTTTTTAATACTAATAGATTTTAGTTTAATAGTATTAATATAATGACTAAAGCGGTGAAATTTTCAATATAATGTTTCTTTCGCTCTTCTGTTTATAACTCAAATCGATTTAAAGCAGTGAATTTTTTTTTATTTAATTAACTGATATTTTTTAATTTTTTATAAATTATTTTTTAAAATTTATTTTTTTAAAAAATATCTATTTATATGTTTTTATCTAAAATAATTTTTAAAATAAAAAAGTAAAAAAAATCTTTTTTTTTTGAAAAATAAATGTAATACCAAAGAGGTCTTAATGTCGGGAATTGCTGCTTGAAAATATAAATATCTTTCTTTAAAAAAAATACTTTTGCTAAATGCATTGTGAAAAGAGAGTTAATAGTTAATCTAATTAGATTTCCGAATTTAACATCGCCGCAAAACTCAACCAATCAGAAATCGCAGATATTTTTGGGCGCAACAGACATGTGACATTAGCAATCAGAAATGAGGAAATCTCTCGAACTCTCACGACACAAGAGAAGCGGGAGAAGACTTCAATGCTCGTCAATGAAGCCATCCAAAGTGTTAAAATTCTCAATCCAACGGTTCGAAATACATTGTAGAACGTTCCAGAAAACACTCCCCCTTTTAAAATACCAGCGCCCTTTCCCTCCGCTCTCCATCGACTCAAGCAAAGGAGACTACACAGTGAAATTTCTTTATTCAGTTATCTTTCTCGTTTAGGTTTCTTATCTTTCGATAGGGGTTTGTGTTTCTGATCAGCTATGGCTGGTAAAGGAGAAGGTCCTGCTATTGGAATCGATCTTGGGACAACTTATTCTTGTGTGGGAGTTTGGCAGCACGATCGTGTTGAGATCATAGCTAATGATCAGGGGAATAGAACGACACCGTCATATGTTGCGTTCACCGATACTGAACGTTTGATCGGTGATGCCGCCAAGAATCAGGTCGCCATGAATCCCACCAATACTGTTTTCGGTAAGCTTTAGTTTCTAAATTGTTAATGCTTTGGAACTGCGATTGTCTATTCTCGGTATTTATCTGTTTGTTTCTCTAGAAAATTGTAGCTGTTTGTTTTGCTTATTAGTCAATTCTTCTGTTTTTTCTTGATAAATAAAGCTAGTTCAAACTGAATTTTTCTTGAATTGAACAGAACAGCTTGTAATCTTGTTTTTTATTCTAAAATTTTCAGGTTGAAAATTGTTTTTTTAGTATGGTTTTTGATTTTGATCTTTTTGCAGATGCTAAGAGATTGATTGGAAGGCGATACAGCGATCCGTCAGTGCAGAACGACATGAAACTCTGGCCTTTCAAGGTCATAGCGGGGCCTGGCGACAAGCCTATGATCGTTGTCACCTACAAAGGTGAAGAGAAGCAATTCGCTGCTGAAGAGATCTCCTCAATGGTCCTTGTAAAGATGAAAGAGATTGCTGAAGCATACCTTGGCTGCACCATTAAGAATGCTGTCGTTACTGTTCCTGCATACTTCAATGATTCGCAGCGTCAAGCCACGAAGGATGCCGGTGTCATTACTGGCCTTAATGTGATGCGTATTATCAATGAGCCTACTGCTGCTGCTATTGCTTATGGACTTGATAAGAAAGCCGGTAGTTCTGGTGAAAAGAATGTGCTTATCTTTGATCTTGGAGGTGGCACTTTTGATGTCTCCCTTCTCACCATTGAAGAGGGTATTTTTGAGGTGAAAGCCACTGCAGGAGATACCCATTTAGGAGGTGAAGATTTTGATAATAGAATGGTGAATCATTTCGTGCAGGAATTTAAGCGAAAGCATAAGAAGGACATTAGTGGTAACCCAAGAGCATTGAGGAGATTGAGGACTGCTTGTGAGAGGGCAAAGAGAACTCTGTCATCTACTGCTCAAACTACCATTGAGATTGATTCTTTGTACGAGGGAATTGATTTTTACTCAACCTTTACCCGTGCTAGATTTGAAGAGCTTAACATGGATTTGTTTAGGAAATGTATGGACCCAGTAGAGAAGTGCTTGAGGGATGCAAAGATGGATAAGAGCAGTGTTCATGATGTGGTTCTTGTTGGTGGGTCTACTAGGATTCCCAAAGTTCAACAATTGTTGCAGGACTTCTTCAATGGTAAAGAGCTATGCAAGAGCATCAACCCTGATGAAGCAGTTGCATATGGTGCTGCAGTTCAGGCAGCTATTTTAAGCGGTGAAGGCAATGAGAAGGTACAGGACCTTCTGTTGCTTGATGTAACTCCACTCTCCCTTGGGTTAGAGACTGCTGGTGGAGTCATGACTGTGTTGATTCCGAGAAACACTACCATCCCCACCAAGAAGGAGCAAGTGTTCTCCACCTACTCTGATAATCAGCCTGGAGTGCTGATTCAGGTGTATGAGGGCGAGCGAACCAGAACCCGTGACAACAATTTGCTCGGCAAGTTTGAGTTATCCGGCATTCCTCCTGCACCTAGAGGTGTTCCACAAATCAATGTCTGCTTTGACATTGATGCGAATGGTATTCTGAATGTTTCTGCTGAGGATAAAACTACTGGACAGAAGAACAAGATCACTATAACTAATGACAAAGGCAGGCTATCCAAAGAGGAGATTGAAAAGATGGTACAGGAAGCAGAGAAGTACAAGGCTGAGGACGAGGAGCATAAAAAGAAGGTTGAGGCCAAGAACGCGCTGGAGAATTATGCGTACAACATGAGAAACACACTCAAGGATGAGAAGATCAGCGCGAAGCTTCCTGCTGCAGACAAGAAAAAGATTGAAGATGCAATTGATGAAGCCATCCATTGGCTTGATGGGAACCAGCTAGCTGAGGCGGATGAGTTTGAAGACAAAATGAAAGAGCTGGAAAGTATCTGCAACCCAATCATTGCCAAGATGTACCAGGGGACTGGCGGTGACATGGGTGGAGCGATGGATGAGGACGGTCCTTCTTCCGGTGCGGGAACCGGAGCTGGGCCCAAGATTGAGGAAGTTGATTAAAATGTGAAATGGTGACTTTGTAAAGGGGCAGTTGGGTTAATGCCCTCTTGTTCTAGTTTTCCCTCTCTTTTGATCTTCGGGCCTCTGTTGCTTTAGATAATACAAGTGCGAAGTTTTAAATCGTCAAATGTGATCTTTTTTAAGTTTTTGTGATGTGAAAAATTTTCCATCTTCTTTTCTCTTTCCGTAATTTTGTTGCATTACCAACTTTTATGGATCAATTTCCAAACCTGAATCGCCAGTTGAGGAAAAGTGCTATTTCCAATTAAGCTTTCAGAAGTTGGATAATATTGTGGGATTACACTAGTGAAATTTGAGAAGAAAAAAGTTTGACACTCGTAATTCAAATTAGCCCACGTAAGCAAGTGAAAAATTATGAAGATTTCATAAACAGAACGTAATGAATAATTATAGGTTTCATAATTCAGAATGTTCATGAAAGAGAGAGCTCATAACACTTCTCAGCGTTTTCCAGTTTTAATGTAAAGAACAGTACATAAGTAGAATATCAATATCCGTCGGGTTTTTAGCTTTCTGAGGACGATGGTTTGTGAATGGACTTTTGGGGTAATCATCTCAAAGCCTGTGTTGTTGAATTATGCATAGATTGCTTACACGGTCTGAATTTTATTTTAATACATTGTACAACTTAATAACTGCCTGAAGCTTGAAAAATGTACAAATCTATTAACGTTTGATATACAAAATGCAGTTATAAAAATTGGGATCCTGAAGCAGCTGTTGGTGATTCCGGTGTGGAGAAGCAGGAGGTGGCAGCTGGTGGATAGGATTACTGGGTACTGACAGGAGGTCACAGTTGTGTGATTTTTTAAAATCATCAAGAGAATTGTGTCGGTCAAGGCAAATGAAAGGAGAAAAGCTCTAGAAGAGATTTTGTTATACCTTGGTTCTGCAGAAATTTATGGCTGCTGATGTTTCTTCGACACCCGCTATAGCTGCTGACCAATCTGACTAGATGGATGCATGGTCAAGCCAAGCCAAGAAGCTTGATCAACTTCCCCCTGAAGCGTATAAGATTCAGAACCCATATGGGTTCCGTGTAACATGAAATAAAGGCACATATCCGTTCGTGTCCACCACAAGTTCGTCGAGTTTGGCATTGCACAATCTAAAAATACAACCTTAAAGGAAAGATACAGACTATTTTAGGTAGCCGCAGGTATCATTCTAACGTTCATGAAGTGAAAAAGCTCATAGAACTTCTTAGCATAAACCAGTTTAATGTTAAGAACAGTACAACTGAAATAAGAATACTGCAAGGGCAGCGCCAATGACAAAGAATCATCACATGCTAAGAATAGCAGGCATAAGGTCCCCGAAGCTAAAACCTAAAACATTAGAGGAAAGATATAGGGATATATCCATGCGTCTAACCACAGATCTTCAAATAGAAAGTTCGACAATTAGGCTGAATCCATTAAGTCAAACTTTGATCAGCAAAAATGAGAGTATAATTTCATATATTAAAAGTTGTTTTTTTGAGTACAAGATAATGGATATTATCTGCTATCTCAATTACATTTACATTGCTTCAACCAATAACTTGCTTAAGAGTCAAGACAACAGAAGTTCACCCACTCCAAGATGAGGGCGAAGGCAAACACGAACCTCGTGCTCTTCTGGTCCCACACGGTGTTTTGGCACCATGATCTCTAGACCTGTTCCAGTTTCATCTCCATATGCTTCTAGCTTAGCATCATCTGGAATCCGAGTTGGTAATGGGATTTCCCTGATGAATTCCCCTGGAGGGCAGTGCTCAGGGGATACATCAGTGAGCTTAAATGTTCTATCATTTCTCTTGATGAAGGGCATGCAGGCCGTACTCACAGATGAAATTTTCACAACACCATGCGTCAAATTATTCCACCACGTAACTTTCACCCTTTCAAGATCAGCAAAAGGCAAGCTCACAATTATAAGGTAGCCTTGTTCATCCTCATATATAGTTTTTGCACCAGTGACAGGCCCATAGACATTCCTCATTACCCCGCTAAAATCATTAGACCAAGGAGGTTCAAAAGGATGCATATCTATATCTTGAACTCTATCATTATGCTGATTCATAAGCAAACAACAATCTTCATCATTTCCATGTAGGAACAAATCCTTCTTCCTCTTGTTCGAAACGGGTGAAAGATCCATTCCATTGCCATTTGTAAGGGTTGATGGTCGAGTTGACAAATTCAAGCCAGACCCACTAAGCAATTTTTTCGAATGAGGATTCAGAGTAGTCTTTAATGGAGGAAGGGGTCTCTCAAGCTCAAAATCTGTGTTAGGGAGGTTTCTCCACGAACAGAATTCACTTGCTTCAGGTGGGACAGTAAAGTTTAAGTTCCTACCTGTAAGCTCCATCCATCTCTTTTGCTCTTCCTCATCAAGACCCTCAAAATTGGGAGAGGGAACAACCTCGATCCCATGCACACACTGAGGATTTGAAAGTCCCCTATAATGCTTCCTTTGCATTCTATGAGATCGAACAAATCCCTTTTCAACACTGAAAGGAAATGGACGCTCACCCTGGCGAGAGTGTCCATTCATAAAACTACGCAACTGCATTTTACCCAAAGCATTCTCAGGTCTTTCCTTAAAAACCCACATATACATATTCTCCATATCATGCTGAACCAAGAACACTTCAAGATCAAGATCAGACTTATCAAACCCAGAAACCCCATTATTGTCCCACACTATCTTGCATTTGGACTTCTCGTTTAACACAGGCTTAAAATAATAAGTGAAGAAAAACCAAGCACCCCATACGCTATCCAATCTCTTAGCACATTTACGCCCGGCTTTTGGCACGTTGATAAAAGTATCAGACTCATTAGTTTGAGGTCCAAGGCCAACATCTAATATATCAAAGGGGTCAGAATTCCATGATGAAGGAGGAGGACTGCGTTCAGCAGATAATGGAAGATTAATATCAGGTGGCCTCGAAAGAATAATGGACCTATTCATCTCTCTGTCCATTTCTTCATGAGAGACTAAGCTAGAATCCATGGATAATAGTGTTGATGGGTGGTGATTCTCAATAGATAGGCTGGTAAGCAAATCTTCCCCCATGCTTAAGCCTCGTAAACCAGACTGATACTATCAGTTCTGCTCTAAAATAATAAATTTTAAACATCAAAATCCGACACAAGAACCATGATCAGACTTTTACTTCTAACTCATATGATACACAAGCTCAATAGAACCCAGATAAACACCACGATCAGACCTTTACTTGACAAACAACCGAAATCAATCAATCTATTACAAGCTACTACAAGAAATGATAGATTCTTTCCCTATTCCTTAAGAAAAAATTTCAAAAATTTCACTCCAAATCTTAAACAAGATACTTCGAATACATCTACACTGCTGAAATTGACAGAAGCAAATAAATCGAAAGCTATTTAAAAAAAAAAGAAAAAGTGAACAACAAAAAAGGGTTTCTTAAAGATTTACCTTTTAAAGAGTAGCTGGGAATCAAACAATTCCACAAATCAAACAGAGAGATCTCTCTCTTCTTAAACAATTCTCCAATAACAGCCCAGAGAGAAGAGAGAGAGGAAACCGGGAAAGAGTTAAAAAGAAAAAGCAACGATAACGATCTCCGTTAAAAATACCGTGTGATTTTAGGAAGCTAAACGACAAACTGACGCCGTCTTTGGAATTGATCATGGTTGGTCATGTAGGATAAGATTGGGATATTGAAGCGGTGGGCTTTTTGACAAAAGGCCTATAGAATTTGAGACCGTTTGGATTAAATAATTTTAAAATTTTAAAATTTATATATTTTAAAATTTTTATTGTTTGATATAATAATAAAATTTATAGATTAATAATATAATTATTTTTATATTTATATTTAATTAAAGACCACAATTATAAATTTAATAATTAATTTCTAATTTTATTCTTTATTAAATATTGATAATTTATTATTGATTAATCATATATATATATATATAATCAATTCTATTATGTGTTTATAAATTTTTAAAAATAAAATTGATTATTTTAAGAGTTGAAAAATAAAAAAAATAAAGTTATCATATGTTAGTTGAAATTTTAAAAAATGGTTTTGTTTTTTTAGAATTAATAACAGTTTTGGAATATTATTAATTTGTTAAGAACAATCTTGAAATAAAAAAATATAACAATAATTCCTCATTATTTAAAATCCATGGATTTTAGACTTTCCCAACTAGGAGATGAGAAAACAAAAATATTTCAAAAATGAATGATTTTGGTGGATGAAAAATTTTCCTAAATCCATGGATTTTAAACAATGAATTTGACATTTCTTAAGTAGTTAAACGATGAATTTGACATAAATCCATAGATTGTTCAAAATCTCATTTAAAATCCCTCAATCTAAACATAGTGTTTGAGAATTTTACAAATATACCGAAAAATGGATTTCTTTTTTCATTTTTACCGGCGCCCAATATTTTTTTTTTCAATTTTACCAAAAATAACTTTTTAAAATTACAACAGTACTTAAATCTCAAATTTGTATTTCTTCTTCTTTTTCTTATGAAAATCATCAAGGTATCCCCAAAATATACATGAGATATCCTCATAGAATTCTCAAAAGTATACTGAAGTATCCTCAAGGTATTCCCAAGGTATTCCATGGAATTTCCAAAGGTATATCGAATTATCCCCAAAGTTCCCAATGAATTCTTTCTAGGAAATTCTCAAGAAATTCCTAAGATATACCTAAAATATCCTCAAGGTATACCCGAGATATTCGTATAGAATTTCCAAAGATATACCCAAAGTATCCCACAGTATACCTAAGATATTTCTAGAGAATTCTTTCTAGGAAATTCCTTGAGAATTCTCATGGAATACCTAAAGTATATATTGACCCAAAATATTTCGAATGTATTCCTAAGAAATTCCCAAGACATTGCAAAAGATATACCAAAATATTTGTTTAGGATTTTGTGATATTTTGAATTTTGATTGAATTCTATTCTTCTTCTTCTTCTTCCTCTTCTTCTTCTTTAATTATTTAATTGTTTTTTTTTTTGTAAAAATTGAACCAAGATATCCCCAATGTATACTGAAGGGAGAAATGCTACTTGTTTCAATACTTTTTATTCCAACTTATCCCAATTAGCATAAAATACTTGTACTTTTTAATGCAAGTTGAATAAAATAAGTGGATGAATTGATAGAGTACAAGTATTTTATACTAGTTGGAATAGGTTGAGACAAGTAGTATTTCTCATATTAAATGTGTGCCAAAGATATACCGTCCAGGTATATTTTCTCTATATTCATATCTTCAACACAAACCAAGAGAGAAAAGAGAGCGAGAAAGGAAGGGAGAGGAAGCCTAATGCAACACTATTAACTTTGTCATAACCAAAGAGTGCAATAAACAACTACCGCCATATCAAATTTATCCATCATTCTCTTTTTTCCTCAATTTTGTAGCAGCAAATTTTGGTGGTAGAGCCAAGCATACGTCGATGTTGTCTCTGCCTCCAAAGCATTTCTCATTTCTGGCGGATTCGATTTACACATGATAAATAGAAGTGAATCATGATATTTTGTGTTTCAATAATTCTTCGTTATGCGTTGGCTTCAGAATCTTTCTTTCTCTTCTAATCCTTCCACCTCCAGTACTTCTTCTTCTTTGTCGTCTTCGTCTGCTTCTCTTAAACGTAGTCTTCCTTCTTCTTCTTTTTCTTCTTCTACTTCTTCCGATGCTTGTTCTCATTGGTATAGAAATCATAGGAGTTTTCTACTTGGTTGTGCTTTAGCTTTGTATTTTGGCAGCATATCTAAGCTGGCGCATTAGAGGAAGCTCTGGTTTTGAAACATTCTTAAAAAAATCAATATAAAATAAATTAATGTGAGTAAGATTGAAAAGAAGAAAAACTGCAGGTAATTATGAAAAGAAAAAATGAAAAATTGCAACGTGTGAAATTTCCTTGTACAATTTCTACTAGCATTTCGTTGTGGAATTTTGATTTTTAAGGGAGATCAAATCCTTATCCTAATGGCTTTGTCCCATTTATTAGATTAATTTTGTTACAAAGGTTTCTATTAAATTAACACCTTGAATCAAAACTGTTACAATTTTTATTATTTCATTGATTATTTTGCATAATATGCAAATTTCTTACTCATATCCATCAACCCCTTTTGACACACAAGTTCTAATTTTAAAAATTATACATTTTAATAAATAAGTTTTAGTTTAGTAGTGCTAGTATGATTATCAAAACTCTTAAGTCTCAAGTTGGAATCTTCAGCCAGTTCTCTTGTAAAAAAAAAAATAATAATTTCCATCCAAAAAAACCTCAATGTTTGGTGATCCATTAGATTTGGACAAAATCTAAAAAGTTCGAATAATCTAATTAGGTTTCTAGGTTGAGAACAAAAAGTAGATATGTTCCATTCATGCTAATTGTAAAACTAGCATAGAGCACTTAATTGCATGTATGTTAGCATGAACAATTAAATGAGTGGTAGAAGAATGATGCCCTTTTTCCTTTTCAAGCTAAGTTCAATTTAGCTTGAATATGATGTGGAAATATTTCATCGCAAATGCATAAGTAATGATAGTGTTTCTCTTTCCCTTAATGTGCAATTGTATAGGCTTAGCCTTGCACATGGTTCAGAGTACAATTAAATTTGAAATTCTACTTGGCTGCAATGTATAGATAAATTTTTAATTATATAGTAATATGCAAGTAAATTCATCGATTACTATATTCAGTCAACCAATATAACCAATATAAATAAAACAATTGATGATGTTTCATTGTATAATTAAATTAATCTATATTAATTTAGGTTAAGATATACTGAATCTATCTAATAATTTTTTGAATGAGAGAGAAGTTTGAGAAACTAAACGATTATAGGATCATTCTTTTAAAGCAAAAATTTAAGATCAATTAATTCATATGCAGTAGTTCCCCCATAAAGATTTTCTCAGAAAATTTTGAA
This sequence comes from Balakata baccata, assembly GCA_949630135.1. NCBI lineage: Eukaryota > Viridiplantae > Streptophyta > Magnoliopsida > Malpighiales > Euphorbiaceae > Balakata > Balakata baccata. Next base: position 22,778 of record CATIWF010176206.1, read on the forward strand.
TCACAGATATCCTAATAAGAAGACTCATTTCAAAAATACAGAACTAAAGTTAAAGATAGGATTAAAGAAGAAACTACGATAGTGCAATTAATTTAAATAGTCTCAGAAGGAACTTGTCCAGAGACAGAGAAGAAATCAAAGAAGGGTTTATCAGTAGAAGCTTCATCAACAACAGTAGTGGTCTCAGATGAGCTTGACGGAGTAGTAGTATTAATAGATTCGTCAGCAGAATTATTGGAACCCAGAGAAAACACAGTCACTTCTTTCTCTTGTAATTTCCCTGTTGGATGCAAAGGAAAGAGTGGCAAAGTTTCTTGATTCCTACAATTGGTTTGAACCACTGCACTGTTGTAATTAAGAGGCAAAGCAGATTTATTTCCTGTAAAAGCATAAGTTGTTGCTTTGTCCATCTTCTGATCAGTTCTTTGCCTGCTCTTGATGAGCCCGTTACCGGGCAGTAACACCTTAGGGTACTGTGGATAAAACCCTAATTCTCTATGTGGTAGATGGTATGAGCCACAAACAACTGAAAAAGAAAATTCTCATGTTAGATAATTAATGGAATAATTAAGGAAATCATACTTTATCCAAGAAATATGATTTTTTTTCTTTCTTGAAAATTACTTTCTCGTTTATTTGGGTTCAATATTCTCACATATCTAAAGAGACATTTTTCTTGCCTAAATTCCATCTATTTATAAATTTGAATGACAATAATCACAATACAATCATTAAGTTATTGTAAATGTAAAATAATAACGATCAGTATCATCTATGAACTTATTCATGAATTTTGAAAAAAAAAAGGAATTTGGTTATCAAGAAATTTGGATCTTCTTGAATATGGAAATAAAAACAAAAAAAAAAATCCATATTGGATAAGTATTGATTGAGAAGCTGTACATGCAATCATAAAAATAGAATAATCTGGAGAACAAATCTACCTGAAAAGTGACAAATCGAATCTGAATATTATATCTAAATCTCTGGATAACAAACACTTTGATAACAGTTTCTTCCCCTTTAAAATTCTATATTTTATTTTCACTTACACATATATCGAGTCCATTTGCATGAAGAGAGGTTGTAATGAAACAATAGGGTAGAAATAGAATATTAAACAATAAAACAAATACAACTACACTAACAACGAAAGCCAAAAGAAAATTGACAGACAAAATATTGTTATATTTATCAAGAAATTCAGAAACCCAATTAAAAAAATAAATTAATTCAATAAAGAAACCAACCATTAGTAGGAGGTGGAGCAAACATTGGCTGATGAGACTTATCATGAAGATAGCGATTGATATAAGCCAAATTCTCTTGTTTCTGCTTCTGTCTTTGTCTGGCCTTGTGATTTTGAAACCAGTAGAACACATTCTTCCCTTCTATATTACCAAAAGCCTTAAGTCTGCTTGTTATTTGCTGTATCTGATCAGCAGTGGGAGTTCTTATGCCTTGCCTGTACATGCTCTCAAGCATGCTTATTTGTTCCTTTGTCGGATTCCACCTTGAGTTCACTTGATGGGCAGCTCCTCCTGAATTATTAGTACCCATTTCCATATCTTCACTCTCCATTGAAAACAAATGATAAAATTGTTTGATCTGAAGAAAGCTACGGTGTTAGGGTTTATAAAGGCAGAGCCTTTAGAGAGAGGGAAAAAGATTGGACCTTTGGGTTACTTTCTGCATGGGTTTTTAATTTTAATTATTCTGTTTTTATTGTAGAGATAAAAGAGTCAAACAAAACAAGGGGATAGAGAGAGAGAAAGAGAATTGGGTTTGACATGCGTATTGTTTTTGGTGCTGAAGATCTCTGAAAACATGGCGGGTAGCGGCTAAGATGAGGGCTAGCTATGGTTTTCGTCGTCTTCGTACAAAAACGAGGAGATAACTGGAAAGACAATTATACCCTTATTATCGTTTCTTATAGCTTTTTCTTTTTATAAAAAAAATACTCATATAAAAAAAAATTGGACCCAACAATTTTAAATAGATACTTCTGTAATATACCGACATATTGGTATATCTATATATCAATCGTTGAACTAACATACAATTCATTTGAGCTGTTCATTTAATTTATAATTTTAACTGTTTGATAAGTATTTAATAATTTAAGTCATTCATTACATTTAACAAACCAATACACTAGATGTGAACCATTGTAAATACTCAAAAGATTTTGCACACAAACAAAAATAATGCTTCGGATCCATTTGGAATTGAATTTGAAAAAATATTTTTTGAAAAAAAAAATTATATTTTTCATTTTTTTAAATTTTAAAAACTATTTTTAGATATAAATATTTAAAAAAACAGTTTATATAAATTTAAAAAATCAGATAATTAAATAAAAAATTACAAAACTTAGATAATTCCAAACATCTCATTCTTAAATTTGACGTAGGAAAATGGCTGATTTGATCTCGGGAATGACAGTGAGAGAGAAGGTAGAAGGAAGGGTAAAAAGGTCAGAAAGAAAGAAAAAAAAAAAAAAGACAGCCGGTTGGGTTGTAAGGTTGTAGGTAAGGGGCTAGCATACATAGGCATTGGGAATTGAAGTATATATGAAGCTGAAACGTCTAGGTTTAGGTGACTCTGTTTTTGGTGGCGTTCGTGATTGTAGTTTGGAAAGATCGATAGATTAGGGTTTTTTTTTTTTAATTTAAATTTACTAATTTGTGGCCTCTTCTTCTTCTTGGCGAAGTCAAGTGACCAGTCAAACCTTTGACATTGTTGTCATCAGGGGAATATGTTCCCACATTACATTCTGATCTTCTTATATATATATATATATATATATATATATATGGCCTTTAGCTTTATTGAATTGTATGCAAAAGTTTGCTTGATTTGATAGTTTTTTTTATTTTTAATTCTACATTGCAATTAATATTGTATATCAGGTGAGTTCTCTAGATAGATCCACCAAATCAATCAATAATAGTAATATTTTTTTATTTAAATTGTTCATATTGTTTTACAGTCTGTTAAATTATAAATTAATTTAGATATGTAATTGGTAAATTTATTAAGGAGACAATATACTTTTTTTTTTTATATAATTAGGCAAAATTTTATTTTATTAATAGACGGAGAAAAACCATCTTAAGAAGACAATTATATATAAAATTTAAATTTAAAATTTTTAATTAACGGATATATAAAATATATTTATCATCTCATAATATCTTTAAAATAACTCATTCAATAATAATTTGAGATGATGTAAACTAATTCTTTTAACTTTGAAACGAGCTTTAATTTGTTAATGCTAATGAATAATTATTGATATTAAAATATATGTATACAATACATCTCTAAACTTAAATTTGTTGTATTTTATTAGTTAACCTCATTAATTAATTGAGATTAATTAAAAAAATAATTCGAAGTAGACAAAAGCTGTTTGTGAGAGAAGTAGAGTGAAGTTATTTAATTAGCTTTATCATTGAAACTTTAGTCCAAAGCTTTTTGAATTAAAAAAAATAATATGGAAAGATATATATACGAAAAATGATAATTTTCAATGAAATAATATAAAATAATAAATAACTAAGTTCATTAACAAAATTAAGTGAAACTTAAAATCCGCTTTAAAATTATATAGTGATGCCATTCTGAAAAATACATTACTCATTTTAAAATTAAACCACCGGTTTTGTGATATGTGAATTAAATGACCGGTTTTTAAAATTACTATATAACACTGTCATCTTAGGAAGATGAATAATTGCACTTAGTAATACAAATAAGTATCATTAACTAAAATTTATTGATTATTTTATATTTTTATAATAAATATATAAAAAAGAATAAAATGTGAAGGGGGAAAAAAGAAAGAAAGAAAGATATGATTTTCAAAATCACCAAACTGGAGAAAGGGTTAGGGTTATTTCACTATCGTGCATATATAGGCTATGTAATTAAATAGATACCTCAACTACATATTATTAATTTTTTTGACTTATATATCTGATGTACCATCACTAAATTATTGTACAAACATCAAATCAAACACCTAGTTTATATTTAAATTATAAATGGTCTTAATAAATTTATACATAGAGATTAGTTAATTACTAGTACTACAACTTCCTAGCAGTAGTAGTTGTTGTTTTCATTTAATAAATTAATTAGGCTGCCTCAAGAAACCACATAAAACTATGGAACATGCCATTGTATCTTGGTCCGACAAAAATTTGACTTACAAATAACGTTATTTAATTTACTAACTCAGCAGAAAATTCTCCCTTGATTTGGGTAGGCAAGTAGCAATGAATTTCTTTATTCTGCTTTTCTTTTTTCTTTTTTTGTGCCTTGTAATATTGGGGAAAATAAAAAAAAAAATTTATTGGGTATTTATTAAAAAAAAAACAATTAGGATAAAAATAGCATTTGTAAATACGAAGTTACACGGCAGCCAACTCAAGTAGGATGCAAAAGAGTTCATTATAGGATGGTGCAGTTCATGCGTGATATGGGGAATTGCTGACTTCTATGATGTGCCATTATAAATTTTTAACATATAATAATATTTATCATTAAAAAAACAATAATATTGTGTGTACATATGTATATGGCAGTATGTATATAACGTGATAATATTATATATATATATATATAATATAAAATATAAATATGGTATAGGCTTATTAATGTGTAGAAAATTAATATTATTAAAAATAGAATGGAGTATGTAGAGATGTAAAAATGTTATTGATCATTGAGGAGGCGCCACCTTTGAGATATGGCGGCCTCGTGAAGCACGCCACCATCACCACCGCTCTCCGCCAATTCGTTGCTTCTTATTTTGCATTTTGCATCAAAATCAATGCTGATTGATATTGCTGCAATTTGCATCTCTAAGCTCTTCTTTCTCCCTCTCTCTTCTTTGATGATTCTACTTGTTCTTTTCCGTTTGGACGTATGCGTTGAGCAATTTTTGGGCTGTCATCAATTTCAAATTAAATTGCAATACAAAATAATAACTAAAAAAAAAAATTACTTAAACCAATTTTTGGGTTGTATCTCCAATAATGCTCAATATTTCACTTTATATTTTAGTTTGTTTTAAAAATTATATGCACTACAATAATACTTTTTATCTCACTCTCTATTTTAATTTTTTATTAATAAAACTATATAGAAAAAAAATGAAGAGAAAGAGAGTAAAAAAGAAAAAAATGAAAGGGAGAAAAAGAAAAAAAGAATGAAAAGATAAATAATAAAAATATTACTTGCAAGTTCATTATGATGAGAAATAATATAAATTTTAAGAATTGAAATAAGTAAGAAGAAATATAAAAAAACTGTTAAAATATATAAAATTTTCTAAATATATATAAAAAAAATAAAAAAACTGTTGAAGAACCACTTCGTGGCTATAGGTAGAAGTTAAAACTATAAGAGGCAAAAGACATTTAGCTTCCATGTAATTATCAGTTTTGGCTATTTTGCCTGTTTCAATAGTTTTTGGTCTAATTCTTTTTTATATTTTGTTTTTATCCATTTTATCCCTTAAAATTACCTTATAATCTGATTTGGTATGTCGAAAAACCGCATCAGCACATGAAACATATATGTAAATCAATGAATAAATTATGACAAAAATTGAATTTACAAGGAATAAATTGGACTAAAAAAATAAAATATAAGAAACAACTTAGATAGAAAACTGATGAATAAGACAAAATAGCAAAAAACAGATAATTAAAGAAGGTTAAATATATCTTATATATGCAAAAAAATTAAAAGCGTAGATTATTTTTATATGTATATGATCCATTACCAAAACATATTTAATTGTTACATGCTGAATATTATTAAAGTAGTAGCTAAGTAACTAATTGGCAATCCATATGATACATTGAGATGTTAGATATGGCAAGTAAATTTTACTATGGAAGAGTTTTAGCTTAATAGACTGAGGGTTTTTATGGTTTGAAAAAAGAAAAAGAAAAAAGAGTTTTAGCTTAATATATAATACTGATTCAGTGATTATAATTGTAAGGTTTTTAAAAGTAAATTAGTAATACAATATCGATTTAGTTATCAAGATTATAAATTATCAGAAAATGGGAATTTTTGTTAAAATGGATAGTGAGGTCTTGGAACTGATCTACCTCAGTACTTCGATGATAATTTTTAATGGGACCAGAACAAGAAAAGAAAAAAAAAAAAAAGAAAGGAATTGGGCTTTCACAAAAAACAATATTTAAAAAAGTTGAAATTAGGAGTCATTGTTGTGCAAAGTTGCTTTCAAATTATAAATAAATTTAGAAATAGGTAACAATCCATTTTCTTTTTTATTTTTTATTTATGATGATCAATAGGGAAGTTGATAAGGTTCCTAGAGTTGGGCTGCACTTCTGCTTGCCATGCTGCCTAAGGGAATAATAAATTTTGGATGCACAACATTAAATTTTCATATGATGAGGCAAATCATGATTTGACGCATGAGTGATTAATTGATTTATGAGCTAAGTGGCCCTTTTGTAACCCAATTTTTTAGTCAAATGGGCCATCCTAATTATTTAGCTGAATTTGTTGCCCTCAGTTGTAATCAATTTTGTGGACCTTTAATTTGTTACTGTTGATTATTGAAATTTCTCAAAAATATTTTTAAAAAAATAATAGAGGACATTAATTCAGCTTAAAGTTTTTTTTTTTCAAAACTAACAAAATCACCTAAAAATATTATAAAAAATACATTAAAAATTTTTAAAAATACCTTTAATATATTTTAGGTATATTTTAATAAATACCTCAGGTATGTTATGAGAATTAAAATTTCAATAATAAAAAAAAAACATTAAGAAGATAAGTTTGCAATTTCTAAAATCATTCACTTTTTTTGCACCTCGGGTTGACTAAAAAATTCATAGAATGTTAGCATGCATTTATTGGACGGTTAATCTTAATGAAAGGAGAGGCACTATAGAAAGCCAACGAGCTTAAAAGCAAACTCTCATCCCTTTGGGGACTCAATACTTCATGGCGTTTAATCTCTTTAAGCCGTGGTTTATTAGTTGATTTTCCAAGAGGAACATGATAAAAATAGGGTTTGGGAAAGAGGTACCTTAATGCTTAAGCCAGAGTTGTTTAGGTTACAACATTGGTCACCGAACTTTGATCCACATGAACAAAAATCTACTAATTCTTAAGTTTAGGTGTGATTCTACAAATTACCTTGGAAATATTGGCATAAACAGATTTTGGTTAATATTGTGCAAGGAATTGGTGTTCCAATGTGCATTGATAACAATACTGCACATGGTGAATTTGGACATTACACACGTGTGCTCATTGAAAGTATTGGAGAAAACAATCAATAAGCACATTAAAATAAAAAACCAAACCAAAGAAAAAAAGAAAAGACAAGATTTCCGTAGTTTAGCCCTTAATTGCCTACGTCCATGGAGAGTGACTAATTCCTTACTATATGAGAAAATAAAAAAATTACAATACAATAGAATTGTATCTCTATTTGAGTTGATCAAATCTAAACTCGCAATTTATTGTATTTCCCCTCTTATCTAAACTAGAAGAATAACTCTCACATCTCTAGAATCCCGAGAGAAAATTCCCAAAACTCCAAAAGGTGTTTTTCGAAGCCCAAGAATACCTAAGCAAAAACTAAAACTTGTAAATCCTCAAAAATACCTTAGCAAAAACTCAAAATTCCCAAATACAAGAGCAATTTGGGAATTTGCTCTCTTTGCTTCATTGCTTTAAAAGCCTTGATATTGCCCATATTTATAGACCTCTTAAACTTACCAATTAAGAATAGAAATACTTGTCCAATTAGGAATACCTTATCTTAATCTGAGTCTTAAATTTATCCTAATCCAAGTCTAAGACTTATCCAAATCCAAATCCAAGTTCAACTTGGATTCATATAATTTAAAAGTCAAATCCTATCATTCCACCTTGACTTTTGAATTGCATTAATCTTATTGGCCTAAATTCCTCAACTACACATTCTCTAATCAGATCTTGATCTTGTACCCTGATTCTAAACACGACCAATATATCATGTACAATTGAAACCAGTCGATGATGTTACTCGACTTTGGAGAGAGACCTCAATCTTTCCATCTGATCATCAGCAGGTTCCACCCATTTAAAACCATTTACACCTTGAAAACCATTCATGTATGCAACCCGTTTCCAACCAGTACTTGAGATTTTCATTGTACTACTAATTAGATGGTATACCCTTTGATGCAACTTTCCTTTTATCAGGACCACATAACCTTGAGTAACCCTTAGAATTCCACCTTTAGCATTTGCGACTAAAGCCCTTGAAATCTAATATACTCAGATAAATTAAATTCTTGCACATCTTTCGAACGTATGCCACATCCTCTAAAGTCATCACTACTCCACTATACATTTTGATTTTCACACTACCAATACTCATGACTTTCACCTTTTCCCAATTTTAAAATACTAGCCAATCCTTCTTGGAGTGTATCAAAATAATCCTTTTTAGAGCAAATATGAGAAACACAACAAGAATCTAAAAGCCAACCATCACATGAAGATGCATCATTCTCTTGGATGATTACATGGACATCCTCATAATCCCAAGCAAGAGAAACTAAATTATTATCTTCATCCTATTTCTTGCCCTTCTAGCAATCCTCTTTGTAATGTCCATACTTTTTTGTATCTAAAGCATTGAATATCATCTAATTTCTTGACTTTGGATCTAGACCTACCTTACTTAGACCCCCCCTTATTATTAGCTCGCCTTCTCTGACATATACCTTGAGAAACCAATGCCTCACAATTTCTGTTCTCACTTTTGGCTTTCCTTCGAGTTTCAAGAGATACCAATTGCGCCAGAGCAAAATCTATAGTTACAGAATCTTTTTCCACAATTAACGAGTCAATAAAATTCTCATAAGAGTCAGGGAGTGAGGAAAAAAGCATTAGCGCCCTATCTTCTTCCTCAATCTTGACATCAATTTTCTTTAATTGATCTAAGTTTCCATTGAATTCATTCATATATGCTCCACCATATTTCCGCCTTCTACCATTTGTAGTCTATATAACTTTTTCCTTAGATGAAATTTATTTATCAAACTTTTAGCCAAATAAATTTTTTCTAGTTTGTCCCAAATCACCGTGGCATAATTCTCCTTAATAACATTATTTATAATGTTATCACTGACGCAAAGACGTATGGTACTAACACACCTTTCATCGACCTCTTCCCTTCAATACTTTTACTAGGGCTTGTTGAACTAGGAGATCATTCACTCTTCTTTGCCAAAGAGTAAAAGTGTTTTTTCCATCATACTTCTCTACTATAAAAAGTGATGATGGATTGCTTGACATGCTTATTGAATATTAATCGAAACTAGCTTTGATACCACTTATTGGGAAAAACATCCAATAAGCACGTCAAAATCCAAGCCAAAAAAAAGAGAAGACTAGATTTATGTGGTTCGGCCTTCGATTGCCTACGTCCACAAAGAGTAACAAATTCTTCACTATATGAGAAAATAAAAAAATTACAATACAATAGAATTGTATCTCCCTTGAGTTGATCAAACTCAAATCCACAATTTATTGTATTTCATCTCTCACATAAATAAGAAGAATAACTCTTACCGTTCTAGAACCCCTGGAGAAAGCTCCCAAAGGTATTTCCCGAAATCTAAGAATACCTAAGCAAAAATTCAAATTTACAAATCCCCAAGTTACTTTTGTATTTGTTCTATTTGCTTCATTGCCTTAAAAAGCCTTGATCTTGCCTATATTTATAGGCCCCATAAATTGCCAATTAAGAATAAGAATACTTGTCCAATTAGGAATAACTTATCCTAATCCAAATCTTAAACTTATCCTAATCCAAGTCTATGACTTAATCAAATCCAAATCCAAGTCCAACTTGGATTCCTATAATTTAAAAGTCAAATCCCAACAAAGAGAGCATGGAAAAGCTTCTTTATTGAAGTGGTAGATGAGATCTTACCGCAATTTTGCAATACTTATCTCAATATTAGTCATTTTTCAACAGATTATTGGCATAGTAAAAAATATGATAAACAAGAAAAAGAGAAAGTAGCTAATGTCATAAAGAAGGAAGTTGTTAAGAAACAATGGCGCCCTAAAGTTATAATCGAAGTCATGATAGCGATGCATTTGAGTCTCTGCATACAAATATGGCCTTTCTCATGGCAATGGAACTAGTGTAAGCATGTGTCGGGAAAGGAGAAAAGGATGATAGTCCACTTGTTAATGATGCAAACATGTTAGAACAAAATAGCGACTAAGTAGAAGATGTCGAAGTTGTTGTAACTTTACATGATGCAGAAAAAGCTATCAATGTTGATACAACATATTAGAATAATGACAATGTTAAGCATAATCAAGATGAGAAAATACTACAACGGCTCCAGAAGAAGATATTGCAAAAGACAATATAGAAGAATGGCGCAAACAAAGTTAGGCAGACCTAGTTGATGAAGAAGAGGGTCGATGGCAAACTGTTTCATGCAAAAAAAAACTCCCTTAGGCCGAAGAAAAATTACATGGTCAATCTATCTCAAAAATTGACACAAAAACCAAAAAGATTGAATCTATGAAGATTATTTACTAGAATTGTAGAGGATTTGGAAATCCTGGGACCTAATAGGTTTTTTACTCTTACTATTTGCTTTATAATCCATATTTAGTATGTCCAGCTGAGCCTATCTATTTCATCGTATTATTGGACGTCATTAAATCTTAATTTAGTTTCTCCAAATAGCAGAGCCCTGCCATCTATTTGGGTTCTTGCAAAATCCATTATGAATAAACCTACATGTATTTGAGTGCAAGAACAACTTATAAGCTTGCTTGTTTTCTTATTAATAAACAACATTGTGTAGCCTTTGTTTATGGCAGCTTTTAGTCTCATAGATGAAGGGATTTATGGGCTGATCTCATTAACTTACTTGATAATATACATGTATCATGGATAGCTATTGAGGATTTCAATTCTATGTTAGGACCTAATGAGAAAACTAGGAGAGCACTTGCTTAGTAGCCTTGTCGTGAATTTCGTTCCTTTATAGAATCTTGTGCCTTTATTGCTATTCCATTCAAAGGTTCGACCTATACATTGAGCAATAGGAGACTCAGAGTAGATAAAGTTGAGAGTCTTCTGGATCACGCAATGGCAACAAATGAATTTTTTAGTACGTGGAGTGAAATCAGCTACATAGCTCTAGCTCGACATTGTTATGATCACACTCCTTTTTCAGTGAAATGTGCTAAGTAATGACACTTTATAATGCCAAGATTTTAGTTCTGAATGATATGGCTTACAAAAGAATCTTTGCGTGAGGTAATGGCTATGAATTAGTTAACAAATAATTTGGAAATCTCACCAATGCAGTCTCTAACTATAAAGCTTAGGCAACTTCGATATGCTATTTATCATTGGAATAAATATGTATTTGGCAATGTGCATGAAAATATTAAGAAAACTGAACAAGAGTTGTAGGAGGTGCAGAATTAGATATCTAATCATGGCTTAAACGAGGCTTTGCATAAAAGGGAGATGGATGCTCACGCCTTATTAGACAAACAGCTTCTACAGGAAGAGATATTTTATCATGACAAAAGCAGAGCCAAATGGTTAAAGGTTGGTGATCGAAACACTTTTCATTTTCATCACTTACATTCTCAAAGGAAGCCATTGTAGGGAATTTACATAATAAAGATAGTTGATATTATTAGTGAAGATAAATTGCAATTTGAGCAACATATTATCAATTAATATAGTAATTTGTTTTGTGTAGATCATGCTATCAAATCTAATATTGCATTTATCTCAAACATTGTTCCTTTATTGGTTACAAGTGATGACAATGATTGGCTTACCATGTTTCTAACCGATGAAGAGATTAAAGCCACAATTTTTGCGATGGCTGCTCACAGTGCACCGAGATCTGATGGTTTCACGGGAAGATTTTATCAGGCACTTTGGGAAATTATTGGTTTAGATGTCTACAATTTAGAAAAATATTTCTTCAAGACATGGAAAATAACTTCGAGTTTCAACTCAAGCTTGATGATCCTTTTTCCAAAAGTGCAAGATGTAATAGTGGTTGAGCAATATCGACCAATCAATATGAACAATTTCAGCCTCAAAATTGTCACCAAAATCATTGCAAATAGGCTTTCATTCATTGCTTCAAAAATTATTTCCCTAAATAAATTCGGCTTTAATGAAAATATGAACATTTCTCATTGCATTGCTCTAGCTTCTGAAGGGGTAAATGTTTTAGACAAGAAGAGCTATGAAGGAAATATGGCACTTAAAATTGACATACAGAAAGCTTTCGATATATTGGACTTAAATTTCATATTAGATGTATTGGAGGCATTTGGCTTCTCTCTTTGTTTTAGAGAATGGATTTTATAAGTTTTTTCATCAACTAGAATTTCAATTTTAGTGAATAGTAATAGTGAAGGATACTTCCCATGCTTAAGAGGGGTAAGCCAATGAGACACATTATCTCCAATTTTAATTTGCCTGCCAGAGGATTTTCTAAGTCGATAGATGTTTAATCATGTAGCTGAAGGAAAATTAATAGCCACAACATATTTTAAGGCAGTTTCTTTCCCGACACATCTATTGTTTGCGGCTGATGTTTTGATCTTTAAATTATTCTCATGTCTTCAACATCTATGGTGCAATGTCTGGCCAAAAGGTAAATTGGATGAAGTTCAACATCTATTTTGGCAAAAATGTCACTTGACACTGAGAGGAACAATTAAAAGATGTGTTGGGAATAAAATTAGTAAGTATGCCATTTAACTATCTAGGAGTTCACTGTTTGTGGGTGCACTAAAGCGCAGATGGCTACAACTAATAGCAGATAGGATTCTCAGTAAATTCGCTGCTTGGAAGGTATTACGGATACACTTCATCACTAATTGTAAAAAATTAAATATTCATTTATTTATCCTAAAGTTTGTTGTATGTCATTATCAGCTTGTAAATATATCTCTATAAATTGTTATCTTTCTACAGTAATAAATAGTTAACCAATGTAGAAAACTTTTTTTCCTTTCTATCTCTATATGGTATCAGAGCTATTATGGCTTTCTTAGCTAACAACTCTACCATTATTGCTGCCTCTAGTGCACCCGTTTCTTCTCCTCTTCCTCTTCAAACACATCACACCTTTGCCATTAAACTAACCTTCAAAAACTATCTTGCTTGGAAAATGCAGTTTATTCCTTTACTTAACTATCAAAATTTACTAGGATTTGTAGATGGAAGTAGACCAACAACACCCAAAGAAATCCCTCATTAAGCTGATCCCAACATCACTACTCCTAATCCAGAGTTCAATGCCTGGTTTACCAAAGACCGAATGTTATTGATATGGTTACTATCTTCTTTATCTGAAGATATTTACCCTTATGTTATTGGATTAACATCCTCTTTTCAGGTATGGATAGCCCTAGGCCAAGCCTTTGGATCAATATCACAGAATCGACAACTTTAGCTGCATATTGATTTGCAAGAGTTCAAACGCAATGGTATGTCAGTTTCCCAATACTTATAACAGGCTAAAGCTTTTGCCGATGAACTTGCCACTGCTGGACACCCCTTCTCAAATGCTAAATTCAATGCGATCATCTAATGCAATATTGGACCTGAATTCCATTCAATTATTACAACTTTAAATCTTCAGACTAAACCTGTTCCTTTTTTTGAATTGCATGGGCAATTAACTGTACATGAAATTCTCTTAAGGAGTACCCACAACCTACCTTTAGCAAATTTGGCAACAAAACCAAATCCATCACCCTAAAATTGATCCCCACAAAAACGTCGTCCACATTGCCAAATATATGGCTATAAAAACCACATTGCCAAAGAATGTCGTAAATGCTACCATCGTCCCAACAATTTAAATCAACCTGCACCACAAGCCAATTACATCTCCTATGGTTCAATTCTACATAATTATCAAGCTTTTTCTCATATAGACAATATGTCTTTAGCATTGGGTTCCAATTTCATACCATGGTATCCAGACACAGGTATTATGCACCATATGATATGAACCCACATGTACACATGCTATGACATTACAACCAACCACCCTTAAAAAACAGCAAGCAAACCTCACAACCAAACATCCCATCAAAACAACCAAACCAAACTACCTCCTTATCGAACCAACAACTTACCTTCAAGCCTAGTAACACAATGAATGGAGTCAGGCTATGCAACAAGAAATACAAGTCTTGATCACTAACAATACATGGTTCTTGGTCCTTCGCCCCTCTAATAAAAACATTGTTGGAAGTAAATGGGTGTTTCAAATTAATCGAAGAGCAGATGGTTCAATTTAGCGTTACAAAGCTCGTTTAGTGGCAAAAGGCTATAATCAACAATATGGCCTCTTTTATTTAGATACTTACAGTCCAGTTATCCGTGCCACTACCATTCGAACAATCATCAGTCTTGTTGTCTCAAATAGTTGGTCCTTACGTCAGATTGACATATCAAATGCTTTTCTCCATGGCTCCTTGACAGAAGAAGTTTATATGAGCCAACCTTAAGGTTTCATTAACAATGATCATTATGATTATGTTTGCAAATTGGAGTGGTCAATTTATGGACTCAAACAAGTTCCTAGGGCATGGTTCATAAAATTATCTAAATTTCTTAATCATTATAATTTCACTTGTTCTAAATCAGACAATTCCTTATTTATTCGAACCTCTGGCACTAACAAAATTTTTATTTTGGTTTAGGTTGATGATATAATTGTCACAAGTTCTAATTCTCAAGAAATTGAAACTGTTCTTGGCACACTAGAATTTGAATTCCCACTTTGTGATCTTGATCCTCCAAGATATTTTCTTTGGATTGAGGTGATTCCCCACAAATCCGGACTCTACTTTCACAACACAAATATATCTTGGACCTTCTTGAATACACAAAGATGTTAGACTCCAAGCCATGCCTCACACCTATGGCGTTTGCCCCACCTATGACAAAACAGTCTGGCATATTACTCTCTAATGGAGAAGTTTATCGGCAAGTAATTAGAGACTTCAGTAAGTTACTTTAACTTGTCTTGACATAACCTAAGTAAAAAAATATTTTTGCTTTAAATAAATATCAAATTTTTATTTTATTATTTTTAAAAATTACTAATTATATTAAAATTTAAATAATTAATATATATATGTATAAATTGTTCGGGGTGGGGCACATATACACCGCACCCGGTACAAAAAAATTCGGGATCAAAGCAAGGCACTGGGGATGCGGGTCCAATTGTCATCCCTAGCAATAATGTATATCCATTACGTCGGTTTACTGAAAAGATTTTTTGCCACCTTCCAGATCCATTTTGTGTTGGCGAGCAAAAATGAGTTATCCTCCAACCTATGACAATTTAATGAAAAACGGAATTAATGTGGTTTCCTGCTGCTCATTGTGCAACGCATGTGTGGAAACTATGGACCATTTATTTGCATCGTGCAACTTCATTAAGGAAAGTTGGAATGCTATTTATGGATTATTTCAGCAGAAAATAAATGTTGGCGGTTCTCTATTAGATCTTCTTAAGCATGCTGCTAATATAACCTTTAGTGTGCAGATGATCGCATTCTGGACATCAGCAATAGTCAATGCAATATGGCTGATTTGGCAAACACGAAACAAGACTATTTTCGAAGGAGAAAGGGTAGATATCTTCCAGACTTTGCGCCGATTACGGGTGCAGATAAGAGAATGCGATTATTTCAGATATGGCACCCTATTTAACTCGCAAACTGAGTTGTAAGTTTCCTGCAAGCTCAATGTTCGAGGGAAGCCGCCATTGGCTCAGCCAACTAATTGGATTAAGGTGAACACGGATGGCTCAGCAATTGGCTCCCTAGGAAATTCAGGTGCAGGAGGAATTGTTTGAAACAGAAGAGGATTTGTGCTTGGTGCTTTTGCAATTCATTTGGGAATTGGGCACGCTTTAGTTGCAGAGTTGCAGGCAGCAATTTATGCAATTGAGAAAGCAATAGAGAACGGATGACATAGCCTCTGGCTTGAATGTGATTCATCATATGTGGTAGATATCTTCAGAAATAAGAAAATGCAAGTCCCCTAGTGTTTACAAATGAAATGGATGGATTGTTTACATATAATGGCAGGCAAGCATATATGCTTCTCACATCTACCGTGAAGGTAAGACAGTAGCAGACAAGCTAGTGAAATATGGGAGCAACAACAGAAGGCACACATTGGTGGAATACGTGCTCGGATTTTTATTTAAGATTAGTTTATTCAAATTTAAGTGGTAGAGAAAACTACCATTCTTTTCAGTCCAAGACAGTAATTGTAAAGAATATTTGTGATTCTTTTCAACGATATTAATAATATTTTGCGCCCGAATAGATGTGAACGCTAAGGTGGTGCTATTTTAGTTGGAATCATGAGATATGTTTCTGATGTACTGCTTCAACTTTTTATAAATAAAAAAAAGATATTAGTAAATTAGCAATGCTAATAATATTTTGGTAAAAACAACTATAAAAGAGATTGAATTATTAATTATAAGATAATTATAAAGTGGTTCAGATCATCAAAATGAAATCATTAAACTACATTTAAAAAAAAAAATTGAGAAGTCCATAAATCAAACGTTAAAGTTTACGTTTTTCATATATATATATATATAATGTGAAGAAAAATGCTAGCAACACTTTCTCATATACTTTTTATCATACACTTTCAATATAAAATATATATATATATCTCTTCACTTATAAAATATTGTTAATTTTTATATTAAAGGTTAATACTTTACAAAAAAAAAAAAGAGATATATACTTTTTTTACATTAAAAATGTACGGTGAAAAGTATATAAGAATTGTTGGTATTACTCCTTATAATTTCCCGAGATTTCAAAACTATATATATATATATAGTTTAACATAATATTCTGAAATTCTATGATATTTGAAAAATTTACAAACACACTTTCACATATATTAAAAAAAATCTAAATATGATTAGAAAATATAAGTTTAATAATACAATTTCATATTAACTAGAAGTATTATTAAAAAGTTAATATAATAAAGCATAAATGCTTCAACTATTATATATATATATATATAGTTTGACATAATATACTAGAATTCTCTGAAATTTGAAAAATATAAGATTTGTTTATTGTAGTTTGATATAGTATATTAGTATTCTCTGAAATTTGAAAGTTATGCTATTTACATTCTAAAAGTTTGATATATTGTACTAATATCCTTTTACAAATTTGATTTATTGTATTAATATTCTCATAAAGTTTGACATATTGTATTAATATCCCTATGAGCAAAAGATAATATTCTTTCTTACTAACAGTAAATGTTTTAAAATTTAACAGAATAACTATATAATTTAACGGAAATAAAATAGATAGAACAAATTATATATTTTTCAAATTTTAAGAGAATATTAGTGTATTATGTTAAATCACAAGGGATAAATATTAATTTTTTCCATATTTTAATTAATTTTGTATCATTTGATTTTTTTT
>CATIWF010176212.1:0-44612 GCA_949630135.1 Balakata baccata
AACATATCTAATTTTGATAACAATTAGACCATTATGGAATATTTTGTGTAATTTATAAACATGTTCTGTTCTCTGCCCTGTTTTTGACCTTAGGCAGTTTTAGGACACCAATTTTACTTCTTTATATTTTACAACGTGTAAGTTATATTTGTATAAAACTTTGTATGAACATAGATATATTAAAATGGAACATTTTTTTATGTTGACAACTTTCATCCATTCTACCTCCAAAGTCCTCATATAGTAGAGTAATTGTGACTGGTCAGAAACAGGTTTGGCATCCAAACCAGTATTACTTTTGAAGGCTATAACTTACAACGTACATAACATATTAAGGTAAAAGTTGTGTCCAAATTTAGCTAAGACATGTACCTATAACTTTTATGTTTTGACCATTTACAGATTATGTCTATAAAGAGCTCAAAATTGGCAAATAATTGACTGGACCTGTCTAGGACACTAAGCAGACAGCTCAAATATGGAACAGGTATGACTCTCTTGCCTATAACTCAACATCCGCCTACAATCTGGTCCTGAAATTTGGTTTGCAATAGATAATATATATATCTATAACTTTTATGTCTTGAGCTTTCTTAAATAACGACTCTATCATATAAAAACAGAATCAAAACAGAAAGTGATTCAGCTAGGTTCCTCAATGGAACCAGTTCCAGTCCGATGCCAATATCTTTCCACAGAACTAAATCTTGCAAAACCATTTATATAGCCATAAATTTAAGACATAAATCTACAAATTTCATGTTTTGTGCTTCTTTAGAATCGATGTCTAACATGAAGAAAATGAGACCCCAATTTGGTAGTATATAAGCAGAATCTGAGAACTTTGGTACATAATATTTAGCAACTTTCTTACCATAAACTATGACCCATCCACACCAAAATCATGATTAACAATAAAGAAGGAATAATTACTCACCTGAGGACCAATTTTTAGCTAGAGCTTTTGAAGGAGAACTGAAGAAAATGGAGAAAAGAAGAACATAAAATAATCGGGTGAATGGATAAGGAGTAGCCTAATTTGACTTAACTTAGCCAACTTTGTCCCATTCAAATTTTTATTTGTTTTTTTTTTACTTTTCTGATTTATTTAAATAAATTTAAATAAATAATAATAATAATAATAATAATAATAAATTAATTATTATTATTATTATTTTCTCTACATATTTTCATGTACCTAGTGCCAAAAATACTATCTAGTCAAATTGTATACTTTAATTAATTTCACTATACCAAATTTCATTTGTTTCAAATTTAATCATTTTATTTAATTTCATTTTCATTATCTTGTGTCTTTATTTAAATTATAACTAGACACGTACGACTTATTCCTATTGCGATAAACCGACTCGTGGCAAGTCTATCTCGTAAACATGTTCACGCCAAAATCAATATGTATGCATATGTTTCATGTGAATAACATTTATAAAACATATATGTTCAAATGAAATGTATGTGATAATGCAAAATGGACGGTCGAGGATGTTATATTAGGTCTAGAAGGGAAGGATTTTCTCAAATTTATGTAATTTTAAAAAATTTAAGATAAATAATATATTTGAAATAAGATTATTTAGCTGATTATAATAAAAAAAATTGATTTTTGGATAAATATAAATCATCATAAAGAACTAAGATTAGAGAATTATAGTTTGATAAAAATAAGATTACATAAAAATATGTATATACATTTATTTATTTTGTGTAATTAAATAAGTTTGTATAAAAAAATTTATTTAGCTAAAATTTATTAATTGTAATGATTTATTTTAGCATAAATTACATAAAAAATTCTGAACTTTCATTTTTGTATCAAAATAATTATATTCTTTATTTTTTAACTTTTAAATATACATATTTTCAAATTTATATTAAATGTAGCCTTATAAGAGATTTAATTTGGTTTAATAGTAACATAATACTTCAAATCTAATTTTTTTCAATTTAGCAATGCTGACATATATTAATATGTGACATTTATTTATTTTTTTAAAATAATAAAACATTTAGTTTTTTTTTTTGAAAGTGTGACATCTAGTTAAAAAATATATATATAGATTTATATAAAACTAGACATCAGAGAGCTCTAGATTTGCGTAGATATAAATATATATGCTCAAAACTAGTGATATATGTACTAAGTCTATACAAATATATATGCTTCTAGTATATGAGTCGTTTATATAATTAGATTAGTTTAGACCTATTTAAAAAAAACTATAATATCATATATATATATTAACAATACTATATATATATTTGGAGTGTTCCAGTACTATATTTGATATGAAATTGAAAGTATATATATTTAAAAGTTAAAAATACATAAGTTCTTTTAATAATCTAAATCATGTAATTTTGAAGAGGACTTATATGACTAAACTTTTCAAAAGCCCACCATAATTTTTTTTTTTTACTTCTCACAATGCATCTGAATTGACCAAAAGGTAATAGAAAGGAAATTTTGTGGGCATTTGGCTGCTTGCCATTTCAACTTAATGGAACCATCAGCTAAAGAAATGGCCATTCCATTTTCTCGGTTCAATTTCCTTTTTCCTTGCACAAGAGTGGCCATTGGTTCCCTTATTTTGATTTTCTTGATTTAAGTAATTTTCCTAGAATAAGAAGCCACACAATTTAATGGGAAATTGGTATGCTTTTTCTATTTCCACATAATGACAACTTTGCCAAATCTTCTTATTTTGCGTGCAAATAAGGAAAATAAAAGACCCAATTTAGGATGATTTTTCTTAAAGATGTCATAACTTTATCATTCAAGAATTTTTTTTTTCTTCCTTTTCCAATTGAGATTAATATCTTCTTTAGAAAATTTTACTTCCACAGGAGAGTGCATCTCTATATAAACCACATCTTTTGGTCCTCATTCTACAACTTCCAACTTTTGTCAAAGAGAGATTGTTGCAATCAAAGTCCATAATATGAACTTGAAGCTAATTTATAAAGGACATATCAACTTAAATTTGTAATCTAATCTTGTAAGTATCTTTAATATTTCTTTTGCTCTTGTTTATTTTTCTTGACTATTTTTTTTTAAAATTTTTTTGTAAGTTTGAAGATTAATAGAGTTACAAATTTTGAAGTAAAACGTACCATCGTCTACAATTTTCTTCATATTGTACTTCAATTCTCGTCTTCAAATTTGCATTTTAGAGATTGTGCTCTTCAAGGAAATTGCATGCTCATCCTCAACAAATCTTCTAATTTTGGACGACAAAGCTTCAAATGAGGGGAAAGACACCATACTTGCAGTCTACCCTCCTATTATTGGCAACTTTGCTCTTACATGGTCTTCTTCACTTGTCATCTTGGAATTTGGGAACATCACGAGACATCTACAATTTCAAACTTGGTACCATCACGTCTTCAAGGGTCACATTGCTGTAGTCTTCACTTCACACGACTAAACCCTCATCTAATGGTCTTCAATTATTGAAACATCGTGTCAATAATGGTGAATCTTCTTGGGCATCATTTTCTTCATTTTTGGGTGAAGCTATATATACGGAATACTATTGGGAATGAGTTGAAGACATGTTATTGAGCAATAAGCACATGTTGCTATTGCAGGACTTTATGATGCTGTTTTTGTTTCTCTTTTCTTATGATTGCAAGTTAAATATCATGCGTAGCTTTTGTGAGCATTGGGATCCATCTACAAACACCATTTGCATTGTTAATGGGGAAGAATCCATCTCTTTGTGGGATTTGAAAATATTAGGTGGCTTGCCTATTTTGGGCTCCTTTTACGATGAAGTTACTCCCCCAGCTAAAGAATTGAATTAGCTTGATCATGACTGGCAACACCATCTACCTCACAGTTGTGCTTACTTATTCCTTGTTTTTCATCGAAACTGCAAAAAGATTGAAAATCGCTATGAAATGACTATTACTGATTAGGTGAACTTTTGGCTTCGAAGGCCTTCAATATACAGGGAACCTCTAAAGAGAGACAACAAGTAAAGGGTAGGACATCCAAGAGACACTTATAATCCATCTGGTATTATTGATAAACTCCAATTTATGCGAAAGAATGAAACAAGCCGTTCTCCACACTTCATGTAGAGGTTGATGCTCGAGAGAAAGTCTATTTAACAACTTTTTTTTTCTTGTTAGCTATGCAAGTTTGTGCTTTCTGGTAGAGATATTGGTCTGATACGCATAAGCACCTTCAAGATTGCAAGTTTGATGGCAACTGTCAGTGCTTTTATTTAGCGATTCCAGTCTTAGAAAACATTTATCATGGTTTGAGGGAGATTTCAACTACTTCTGACTTTAATACTTATATGTCTACCCTCCCTATTCATTATGTGTATGGCTAGCTTGCTGAAAGATTTTGGACACATTTTACTTCAAATCATGATAGATCTCCTAAAATGACTACCTATGCTGGTGAGCAGATGGCCAAGTTTTTTAAGGATCTCAATGCTTGCGGTCTTTTTAGTAACCTATCAAGACAAATTCATTCTTGTATGCCTGTTGATAAAATAACTTTATTAGCTGATGATAACTTGACTACTAGTCGTGGGGAGTACTTCATTATTCTTTATTCAAGCTTTTTGACTGCACGTTGCAACGATGTATATATATGCTAGCCATATAGTCCTTACAGATCTAGTAGACAGTTTGGCTTTTATCAAGATATTCCTAGTGACTTGAAACCACACTTTGATTATCTGACTTTGTGAGACATGATGCAACTTTGGTAATCATGTACCAAGCTTTCTACTTTAACAAGAGTAAAGTTACCCATATCAAATGATTGGACAACTTTTGTTACTAAAGACTATTTTGATTAGTGGGAAAAAAGATGGCTCCTAACCCCTCCTAGAGACCCAAAAATGATCGTTCGGTTGAAGACAAATAATGGTGATGGAAAATCTTCTAATGTTGGTGTTGTAAAGCCTATTGATGGATCCTCCTCTCACGAGCTAGATAAAGCATAAAAAAAGGACAATTCCAAGGAAAGGGCAACTAAAGCTACTTATGAGGGTCAACCAAAGAAAGATTTTTCATTGAAGGGAAAAGTTACATCTCCTGCACTTGACCATAATATTGTCGACCAGGTAAATTGTCTAAACAACGATCAAGGAAACTCTAATCATCATTGGAACTGACCTAAAAGACCTAAGCTGTGGATTCCTAGAGACCCAAAAGATTTTCAAACAATAATTAGTTCCTCAATCATCCCTTATGATAAGCTGGTAATCTCTTTTTTTTTTTCTTTTATACTTTCTTAAATATTTTGCTTATGTTATCCTTTTTCTATTTGAAGCATGAAGTTACTGACTTTGAAATGGAGACTAGAGATATATAGGACATGACACTTAGCGCTGAAGCCTTTCAAATAGTATCTATTGCATTTAGACAAGCTCATCCAATATAGTCTATAGAAAAAACTTCCAAAGTACACATTGATATTGGTCGTGCTATTTAGCGAGAGAAAAACAACTCAAGGCAATCATCAAAAGCAACTCGTCACCCTAACCCATTTGATGTCACCAAACTTTGTACAACTGACATGTTCCTTCATTTCCATCCTCAAGCAGCAATTCTTGTATGGAAGCATTTGCAAGAGAGGTCTACTCATACATCTTTATCCGAAATTCCTTCCATGGAGAATATGTATGTAAGTTTCTTGTCATGTTAAAGAATTCTAGCAATATTGACACTTCAACTCCAAAAGCCTACTTAGAAGGTCTCTTTTAGAAGGTTGAGAAGGTGAATGAGGCAGAATCTAAACTTCATTTGAGTGTATTAGCAAGTATTCAAGCCGAAGAGCTTGATAGGCTTAATGGCCAACTAAATGCTTTCACTTGCGCTTGAACATGAGGATGTTTGCAATTAATCTTCTTTACAGACTAAGCTCATCTAGGTTGAAGAGGAACTTAAAAATTTGAATGCTAAAAAGAAAGACCTTGAGTCTTCTTTAGAAGTGTTTAAAAACTTTGTTCAAGAAAGCTAAAGCAATGTTTCCAACATTCAAGCTGAAATATCTATTGTTGAGAGCACTTCTGTGTATGGTGATGCTGAAGAGAGTAACTCGCAAGATCTTCAACACTTACTAGAGATTGATTTTGATGAGTTGAAGCATTTCAAGTGGGAACCTTAGACTATCTGCTTTTTTCTTTCATTTCATTTAAGGCTTCTTTTTCACCTCTATGTAATAAGACAACCATTTAAGCATTCAATAAAAAAACAAGATTGTTTCTTTTTATATTTATTTTAATGAATGCATATTGCTATGTTAATTGCTCGATTGAGATGAAATGTCAACCAAACTTGATATTTTTTTTTATGTGATCGAACTTGGAATGAATCTAAGCTGTCTACGTACTTTCTTGTGAATGATCAAGTCAAAAGATAGTTCAAAGGGGATTACAAACATTGGTCGATTTTTTTTGTGTAACTGAACTTTGCTTGAATCCAAGCTGCCTACGTACTTTCTTACAAAAGATCAAGTCAAACGTAGTTCAGGTGGGAGTTATTTTTTATTTTTTTTAAGGAGGGTCGTTCACAGCTTCATCTCATGTAGGCCAGGAGCGTCGCCGAGCCTTAAGCATAATATCTCTTTAAGAATCTGCCATTGATAGGTCCGATAAGCAACTCGTCCTTGTCAACAATTTTGTAGGCACCGTTGGTGTAAACCTCTCGAACAACATAGGGACCGTCCCAATTTGAAATGAACTTATTACCCATGTTACGTGAAATGATTATTGGTCTTCAAATTTTAAGAAC
This sequence comes from Balakata baccata, assembly GCA_949630135.1. Lineage (NCBI taxonomy): Eukaryota > Viridiplantae > Streptophyta > Magnoliopsida > Malpighiales > Euphorbiaceae > Balakata > Balakata baccata. The sequence goes on from CATIWF010176212.1 coordinate 6,778, forward strand.
CAAATCTCCAACTTGAAATGATTAAGGCTTCACTTTCTTGTTAAATGCCTTAGACATTCTACCTTTGTGACACTCCAATCTATGTTGTGCTTCAAGTCTCTTCTCATCTAAAGCTTCTAATTCTTCAAGGCGTAAGCGCACATTATCCTCAGTGGATAAGCCTTCTTGAATGGCAATCCTTAAGAAAGGAACCTGTCATTCTAGTGACAACACAACTTCTACACTATAAACTAATGAATATGAAATCACTTGAGTTGGTGTTTGATGTGTAGTCTGATAAGCCCATAAAGCTTCTCCAATTCTTTCATGCCAATCTTTCTTTGAACTGCTCACAATCTTATTAAGTAGATTACACAGAGTCTTATTGAATGCTTTTGTAAGACTATTAGTTGGTACGTGATATATGGAGGAATTATGCTGCTTGAAGTTGAATTAAGCATGCAACTTATCCATTGCCATATTGTAGAACTCCCTTTTATTATCAGTGATGATGTAACATGGAATGCCATACCGATGGATGATATTGATTCAAATGAAGTTAACCACAGTTTCTTTCTTCACTTCTTTAAATGCTACAAGCTTAGCCTATTTCGAGAAGTAGTTAGTTGCAACTAAAATGTAGAGATGCCCTACTGAACTTTTAGGAAGAGGACCAACCACATCTAACCCCCCATGCATCAAATAGCCGAGAAGCAACAATTGGATGAAGTGGCTTAGGTGGCTACTGAATAATATTACCATAAAATTGACACCCTTTACATTTCTTGGCATATTCCATGCAATCATTTACCATTGTTGGCCAATAGTATCCCATCCGCTTGATCCTAAAATAGAACTTAGGGCCTGATTAATGGGCCCCACACACCCCCGAATGCGCTTCTTCCAATGCCTTACTTGCTTCATCTTCTCCCAAATAATGCAACCACACTATCAAAAGAGAGGCGATATAGGGTGTTTTTATATTAGAGAAAACGAGAAGCTCACTGCTTTATTTCGAATTTGTGTCGTGGCTCATTTGGCAATCTTCTATGTTCTAAGTAACCAATCAAGGGTTGATGCCAATCTTCCTTTTCAATTTCATAAACAAAAAGATATTTTACTTGCCCATCTTCATCTTTTTCCATTACATATGATGGTACGACCCATCTCTTACACACAAGCACCCGAATTTCAAGATTTGGAAGAGCCAAAGCTGCTACAAGATTAGCTAAAGCATCTGCTTGCTTGTTTTCCTTTCTTGGAACATGCTCTATGCTGCTGCTATCAAAACTAGCCAATTGCTTTATAGCATGTTGACAGTAAGGAATCAATTAAGGCTTCTTTACTTCATAGAGCAAAAGGATATGATTAACCACTGACTTCGAATCACCTAACACTTGAAGATGATTTATGCCCATATTATTTGCCATTTCAAGCCTTAGTAACAATGCTTGGTACTTAGCTACATTATTTGAGCAACACTAAATATGATTGAATGCATATGGAAGTACCTCTCCCTCAGGCGAGATAAAGATGATTCCAGCTCCTGTGTCAAGGTGAATTTTCAATAAATAAGACGTCCTCATCTAGAAAATCTTCGAAAAGTTCCCAATTATCTGGAATTGGATAGTCTACTAAGAAATCGGCAAGTGTTTGACCTTTTACTGCCTTTTGAAGGACATAGGTTATATCAAATTCTTGGAGGAGAAGAGCCCACTTTTCTAACCTTCTTAAAAGAACTAGTTTTGACATTATGTACTTGGTGGGATCAACTTTGGAGATCAACCGAGTTGTAGATAATGCCTAAGCTTTTAAAGAGCAAACATCAATGGTAAACATATCTTTTCAATAAGCAAATAGTTCAACTCAGCTTTAGAGGATCAATAGACGTCCAAGAACTGGTGCTTGTAAAACTAGGGGGTTCATTAAGTACTTCTTTATAGTTTCAAAAGCATTATTACGTGCTTCATCCCATATGAAAGGAACATCTTTTTTCATCAATCAATGAAATGGATGATATCGACCAGCTAGATTGGAAATGAATCAACGAATGTATGCCAAATTTCCTTACAAACTCTTAAAGTTCATGCATATTTCTTGGAGCTGGCATCTTTGTGATAGCCTCAATTTTAGATTGGTCTATTTCAATTCCTCGATGTCACACAATGAAGCCTAAGAATTTTCTAGCTGAGACTCCAAAAGCGCATTTTAGATGATTCATCTTTAGTTGATATTTCCTCAATTCCTCAAAAACTTGTCGTAGATCCTTAAGATGATCCTCCCTTTTGTTTATCTTCACCACTAGGTCATCAACATAACACTCGACATTCTTACCAAGCATATCATTAAAAATTCTTTGCATTGCTCGTTGGTAGGTGGCACTTGCATTTTTTAAACCAATGGGCATAGCTTTGTAGCAATATATTCCTTTTAGAGTATGGAATGCATTTAGTTTTCTATCATTTGGAGCCATTGGAATTTGGTTGTACCCGGATGAACCATCTATGAATGACTGACTTTCATGGCCTGCTGCGGCATCAATACTAATTTCTGGAATTGGGAGTGGAAAGTCATCTTTGGGACAAGCATTATTTAAATCCCTAAAGTCGACACAAATTCGAATTTGCCCATTCTTCTTTCTTACATGCACAATATTGGAAAGCCAAGTAGGATACTTGACTTCTTCAATAAAATGTTCTTTGATAAGTTTGTTGACTACTTCCTTGATTCAGGACAGAAACGTCGTTGAGCTTGTTTTATTGGACTAACTCCATTCCTTATTGCTAAGTGATGAACATATCTCGAAACTTTGTGAAGAGTTTAACATAGTTCCTTTCTTCTTCAATCGATAAATTAGCACTTAAGAAAGTTGGTTGAGGATCATTTGATATGCCAAGATTAACTTCCTTTAAATCATCAACTGAAGTCTTATTTTCTTCTTCAAATGCAGGAGAGCATCTTCTGCACCTTCTTTAGCTGGAGCCTCATTCTCATTAATTTCTGTAATGGTCACATGGTTAACAGTGGCATTCAGCATTTCTTCTATTTTATCAACTTGGCTCGATGTTTCTTTTGTGACCACCATAGTATGTTGTTTACCTTTTAACATCTTCCCAGTAGAGACCACCCATTTAGTGCACCTCCTCATAGGCGAAGGAAATTTGCTACATATGTCTTTTTGGTCGACGATAGTAATGTGATCCTTCTTTGTTTTGATTTTCCCCTTTTCTGAAGTCAACACCCCTAGTCTTGTATGAACAGAAGTTTTTGGTGCCACTATCTTTTCAGAGGTTTGAGTTCCAATCCTGTCAAAAACTGAAACATGATTAGAAGAATTTCCTAGGAAATTAAAGACTGAAGTTCTCTTTTCAACCTTTCCTTTGATTTCCCTAGCTATTATATGTTGTGAAGTCTCTTTTCTAATTTTCAGCTGGAGTGGAGCAGATGGTGCATTATACCCTAAACCGGCCCTAGATGACACTATAGGTTGACCCTTTTCTCTTTATAGCTTGATGGACTTTTTTGTGGCTTATTCATTTTTCTTAGTACCAACTTAGATGTATTCTCCTGGCCATATCTAGCCTTTGTAAGTAATATATAGGCATTTGGGTCAATGCCATTGGCTCTCTTAGTAGGCAAATCACCATGTTCCATTGTAAGACTTTGAGATGGCTTTATAAATTCCTCTAATGGAGGCTTGCAAATCTCTAAAGACTCAAGATTCATAACTGGTAGATTTGAATCCTCTAAGCCTTTGATTAGTTCATCTTCATCTTTTAAGGATAAAGACTGCTCATCACTTTTCTCAAAAGCATGATGAGGAATAAATACAGGTTTGAGAGTTTTGGCTGTAGAGCCTGCATTTTCCTTGCCCTTCTCTTTTTTAAATGTCTCCTCTTTGCTAGACGCTTTCGAAGTAGATAGCTCCCTTTCTGCTTCAATTGAATCTGCATAGAACTTTGCATCTGTAAAATAAGATTCAGCTATAATGAAAGGCATAGAATCAGTCTTAATCCTCTTCACCTTCCCATTTCGATAAAACTTAAAACATTGGTAGAGTGTGGAAGAAACAACACCATTTTCATGCATCCATGGTCTTCCAAGCAACATATTATAGGAAGTCCTAGCATCAATTATATGGAATAATGCATTTGATTCCATGTCATCCATAACTAGTGTTAGCCTGATTTTTCCAAGAGTCCTTTGCTCTTCTTGGTTGAAATCTTGGAATACCATGCGAGTTTGTAACAATTCATCTATAGGTATACCTAACTCCTTCATGGTTTTGAGAGCTAGAATATTAATAGAAGATCTATCTTCTATTAAAATTATTTTGATTTCCTGTTCATTGACATAAGCCATGACAAAGAGTGGACGATTGTGCAATTTAGACCGAAAGAGTAGGTCTTCGTCAAAAAAAATATCTTTATTATACATGAACTATAAGTAGCTCTTCTAGATTCAGATTTCTCTTCTTCCTCTTCCTCATAATCTTCTAGGTCTTCATTAATATTATAGTAAGAAAAGACTTTATTGTTATACCCTATACATCCTTTCAGAAAGAACTCCTTTAGGGTAAAAGGCATTTTAGACTTTTGCATTAACCTTTCTTCATTTTGGACTGTAGGTGATTTCCTCATCACTGGTTGAGGAATTAATTTCTTCTCATACTTCCTGTTGACCTTAAGGTGATTGATCTCTATTTTAATCTTAATAATCAAATTAAATGCTACTAATGCCTTCATCTAGTGTTGTTTTGATAATGTACAAAGTTTCAAGTCAATTGGATTTGATTTGCTTAGTGAGCAAATCGGTCAAATGTTAAAGGATAGTTTTTCCTTTGGGAAAGGCATGTTCCTCATCGAAAAAAAGGTTTCCCCCTTGGGAAAAGGTTCCTCCTCGAGAAGTGCTCAATTCTAGCATTCCAAGTTTCAAGTCAAAAGTTCTAAAAAGTTGTCCCAACCAGGAAACTCTTGTCCTAACCAAGAAATTTGACTGAGACTAGCCATTGAAGAAAAAGACAAATCCAAAGCTGCCATGTGTAAGGCTCCAACAGATATATGAATTTCCAGACTGGAAAACTGTCTCTGTCAAACAACTTTTAATCAATCAACTTTTGAATGTTAGAAATAATTTTGGCACCATATGTAACGGCTAATTGGAAGGTAAATATTATAAATAGACCTCTAAAAGGCCTTAGAAAAGAAGAGCTTTACATTAAGTGTGCCAAAACTCTTGTAAATTTATTTCCCAATTTATTTTGTAAAAATGTTTAAGTGTTAACCTTAAATGCTTGGGTATAGGTTGTAAGAGTGATCCTAGTGAGAAAAACTCTTGTTTGGGTTGTATATGAGCCTGTTTAAACACAAGAAATTGGTTATTGTGTGAGCTATTAAAACACAAGGGATTTTGGTTCGATGTGAGCCTTGAGAAAACACTTAGTTGTGGGTGAGCTAGGAAAACTCTCTAGTTATGAGTTAGTTAGGAAACTCTTTTGTAATCTCAAGTTGAGATAGTAGAACTCCTAATTGCGGTTAGGGAGAAGACTATGATTTATTAACACCCGAACCTCTATAAGTCCTTATATGCAGTCTTCTCTTGCTCCTTTAATTTTTATGTTTTATTTACAAATTGCTCAAACACTTAAAGAAATCCATTAAACCAAAAATTTATATTTGCCACCAATTCAACACTCCCTTCTTGGTGCACCATCTTTCCAACAATTGGTATCAGAGCTTTGGTCTCTCTATTCAAGGCTTAAGTGCGAGAGAAAAGTTCAAGATGGTGAATTGTAAAGTTTGCTCAATGGAAGTTTCGAATGGAGCTCTTTATGGATAATGAGTCCATTGATTTGTGGGACACTATCTACAAGGAGTGGAAGCCACCAACCAAGGAAATGAAAGGTGTAGAGGAAGAAATTTCTCGGGATGATTGGTCCAATGCTCAAAAGAAGGCAAATGGAAGAAACAAAAGAGCAATGTCAATTCTCTTTACCGCCATTCCTGAAGAAGATAGTCTCAAAGTGTTGCATTGTAAAAGCGCTCATGGCATTTGGAAAACCTTGGAGAATTACTATGAAGGAACTAAATAAGTGAAGTCCAAGAGAATCCAATAACTCATGTCTGAATATGAGCTTTTCAAGATGAAATCCTTTGAGTCTATTACCGATATGACCAACCGGCTCCTTGATATCATCAATAACTTGAGAAAGGTTGGGAAGCACCTTAAGCTTGAAGATATCAACAAGAAAATTTTGAGAAGTCTTCCCATCAAGGAGTACAGGTCAAGAGTTGCAACCATTGAGGAAGCCAATAAAGATTTAAGTAAAATGTCCACCAATGTGCTCATTGGCAAACTTCTCACATATGAGATAGCTTTGGCAAAAGACAAGGATAGAGCTATAAAAGGAGAAGAAGACTTTAGCTTTCAAAGCTTCAACTTCAAAGTATTATGAAGATGAAAACTCTAGCTAAGAGGAAAGGAGTGAAGAAGATAGTGATGAAGAGATTATCAACCTTATGAGAAGATTGATGCTTAAGGAAAAGAAAAGGTATGGTAATAACTTTAATCAATCCTCCAAGTACTCAAAACACAAGAGGAGTTCATACATATAGCAAAGAAGGCATAAGCCCTCAAGTGATAAAAGCTCTTTAAGCGAAGGAGAAATTGATGCCTCTTGCTTCATGGCTTTACAAGAGGACTCCCATACGGTATATTCTACATCTCAATCATTTGATAACATGCATGATGATGATGATGGTGATAATATTTTAATAGAAGTTATGAACCTTTAAATTGAGAAATTTAAAAAGAAAAGTGCTTTTCATAAAAATAAGTATTTAAATTTGAAAAATGATTTTGATGAGTTACAAAAGAGTGTTTTAGAGCTTAAAACATCTAATGAATCTCTTAGATAATCATTGGATGATCTTTCATCAAAACCTTTAACCTCTTCTTTACTTAAAGAAAATAATTTTTTAAAAACTGAGGTTGAAGAGCTTAGAAACTCAATTTCAAAATTTCACAAGGGGAAGGAAAATTTGGATACATTTATTGTATCTCAAAGACCTCCTCTAGTGAAACATAGTCTAAGCTTTAATAGAGCTTCAATATCATCATCTCTACCTAGCTTAATATTTGTTAAGGCTAGCATGCCACAAACCTCATTCATTGAGGTAATTGGCTTTTAAGCTACAGGCAAGGCACACACCAAAGCCACTTTTCAAAAGAAGAGTAGTAAAAACTCACATGGTACAAGAGGAAAACCTCAAAAGACTAATCAAGTCTTTTTGTATAAAAGGCATGCACATAAGGTTACACATTCCACACAACACTGTGATTGCTGACATTTACATTATTTTCATATTGTGAAACCTAAACCCCATGCAAAGTGGCAAGAAACATTTAAGTCCAAGATATGCTACTATTGTATAAGATTTGGGCACATAAACAAACATTGTTTTATACGGAAGGCTCATTGGAAACCTTCTAGAGCTAACCCTTATGGACCCAAATTTGAATGGGTACCAAAAATTGTTTGATTCTTTTATAGGTTGCCCATAAGTGGTCAAAGACACATGCTCAACAAAATGTCTTCTCTCAAGTGATCAATCCCATTAAACTCAAACTTGGCATAAAGTAAGGGGGAGCTACTTAAAGAAGAGATTACAAGAAAAGAATTGAATCTCTATGAAAAAGTGCCTCAAGATCATGGAACAGTTTTCATATCAATAAACATTCTCTAAACTCATATTTTATGCTTTAAGATAATATACTTATCTTGATATTTTTGATATGTGTTTGTGTGACTAACAATTGGTATCATTTGTTAGCAATTGATAACATTTGTTATTTTCATATCCTTATTATGTTTTAAGAGTTTTTTTTATATATATACTATAACCTTTTGGTATTATGTTGTTTAATCTTTTAATATTTTCTCTTATCTTCTCTCTTTATGCCCTTTGTAATTGATCATATGCTATACTTGCTTATATTCTTTTTGATATTGACAAAGGGGAATAAATATAAGAAAACATAGGCAAAATGTAAGAACATAAAGGGGGAGAGATCTTTCGAAAACATTGAGATATAAAAAGTGTGATTTTTTATAATGAAACATGATAATTAAAATGGATTGTGTTGAAACTTGACATAATTGCTTTTCAATATGTTAATTTCTGTTTTGCATGCTCAATTTAATTATTTTGTTTAGTTTGATTGTCAAAATAAAAAAATGGTAGATTGTTGATCTTAGGATGATTGATTTTTATTTTGATATTAACAATCAAATTAAATGCTACTAAGGTCTTCATCTAGTGTTGTTTTGATAGTGTACAAAGTTTCAAGTCAATTGGATTTGATTTGCTTAGTAAGCTAATCGGTCAAATGTTGAAAGGATAGTTTCCTCCTTGGGAAATGCATGTTCCTCCTTGAGAAAAAAGTTTCCCCCTCGACAAAAGGTTCCATTCCAGCATTCCAAACTTCAAGTTAAAAGTTCTAGAAAGTTATCTCGACCAGAAAACATGGTTTTCCAATCGAGAAACTCTTGTTCCAACTGGAAAATTTGACTAAGACTAGTCGTTAAAGTGCTGTTGAAGAAAAGAATAAATCCAAGGCAGCCACATGTAAGGCTCCAACAGATATATGAATTTTCAGACCGGAAAACTATCTCTGTCAGATAACTTTTAATCAATCAACTTTTGAACGTTAGAAATAATTTTGGCTCCATATGTAAAGCTAATTGGAAGGTAAACATTATAAATAGACCTCCAAAAGGCCTTAAAAAAGAAGAGCTTTACATTAAATGTGCTAAAACTCTTGCAAATTTATTTTGTATAAAAGTTTAAGTTTTAACCTTAAACACTTAGGTATAGGTTGTAAGAGTGATCCTAGTGAGAAAAACTCTTGTTTGGGTTGTGTGTCAGCCTATTCAAAATACAAGAAATTGGTTATTGTGTGAGCCATTAAAACACAAGGGATTTGAGTTTAGTATGAGCCTTGAGAAAACACTTAGTTGTGGGTGAGCTAGGAAAACTCTCTAGTTGTGAGTTAGCTAGGAAACTCTCTTATAATCTCAAGTTGAGATAGTAGAACTTCTAATTGCGGTTGGGAATAGGACTAGGGTCTGTTAACACCCGAACCTCTATAAATCCTTGTGTTCAATCTTCTCTTGCTCTTTTACTTTCTATGTTTTATTTGCATACTCAAACACTCAAAGAAATCCATTAAGCCGAAAATTTCTATTTGCCACCAATTCAACCCCCCCCCCCTTCTTAGTGCACCATCTTTCCAACACTTCCTTATTGTTTTGGACCTCTTTAGAGTATCCTTTTCCAATAGCACCCTCTTCTTTATTCCACTACACCGAGTGACGAGAGTCCACCCTTCATTAGAGTCATCTTCAATTTTCACATCCCTAGGCTTAATGCCCTCAGTTAAGTTATCATTTTTCAGGACATTTTTCATAGGTCGATTCACGATCTTGCTAGAAAAAGCATGCTCTACAATCTCTATAGGTTCAAAAGAACCAATTTTTAAAGTGGTAGTGCGAGGACTTGCAGTCATTATTGTAATTACATTGCAAGATGTACTTTCATCATCAAACACCATATCCATATTCTCATATAACTGCATAATTTCTTCTTTTAAAACAAAACACTTTTGAACGGAAATGTCTAATCAACCTATGATACTTATAATAATTCGGATCATTCACACGATCAACCTCTTCAGGACGCTTCATTTTAGGATGTTGAATGAGATTAGCTTCAAGCAAGTCATCCAACATCTTAGGAATATCACCATTGGTAAAAAGGTATTCCTTTTCTTGCCTTTCTTTCAAGGTAGTCTTCTTTACACCTTGGCCTCGAGTAACTGCAGTATTTATCTCCCTTTTCTTCTCAGGCTTAGTGGAAATTTTAAAAGGAGAGGTATTCACCACCATTGATTGTTTTGTTTCCACTTTCGTAATAGGCTTGCCCCCTATGCGGTTATCCTACTTTTCTTTTCCTTTCTTTGGGTCTTCTACATGCAATCTTTGACCCTCAGCTATAGCAATGCTTAACTCCTTATCATGTGCTTGAGTAGCCAACTCTTTGAAGGTTTTAGGCTTGATACCTTGAAGAATATAGCACAACCCCCAATGCATGCCTTGAATACAAATATCTAGAGCAGAAGTTTCAAATAGACAATCTTTATAGTTGAGGCTCATATTCCTCCATCTATGAATATAGTCAATGATAGGCTCCTCAGCCCATTAGCATGAGTTTGTAAGCTCTATCATACTAACAACACAAAGAGTACTATAGAAATGATTGAGAAATTCATGTTCTAATTGCTCTCATCCATCAATTGTGCCAGATTTTAAATCTATATACTAGTCAAAAGCATTTCCCTTCAATGATCAGACAAATTGCTTAACCATCAAATCACCATAGGTGCCAACATTATTGCATGTTTCCACAAAGTGAGCCATATGCTATCTTGGGTTGCCCTTGCCATCAAACTGTTGAAATTTTAGTGGTTGATAGTTTGTAGGCATTTTCAAAAGGTCAATCCTCTAAGAATATGGCTTGGAAAATGTATATGATGGTTGAGTGATGCTCTCGACTTGGTCTTTGACTGCTTCTTTGATTAGATCTTTTAATTGACTATAGTTGATAGCTCCACCAGTCATCACCTAAGAGTCTTTTGCAAGAACTTTCGTCGAAGTCTTCACACATTCTTCAACTTTTGATGGTGGATTCTTCATAGCTACTTCTCATTTTTCAATCAAACTATCAACTTTTTTCATTAGAAAGGCGATTTGCTCGTCTTTCTCTTGTTCGATTCACTAAGACTCTTTAGCATCTTAGTCATTTTAGCAATTTGCTCTTCTAAAGTTGTAGAGCTAGTCATCATAACGGTTATGATATCAGAAAAATTATTTGATGACACATGAGAACGAGGAGATGTTAGCATATCATTGTCATAAGGATGAATGAAATCCTTAATAGTTGGTGATTTGACATCTCCCTTAGACTTTTGTGGAGATTGAACAAGTGGTTGAGTAGGAGATGGTATTTCCCCCACCATTTATGGTGGAGCAAATGCCTTATGAAACAAAGGAAGAGTAAGGGCATAAATATCCTCAATCAATCTTTCCTTAAGGATAGCCCTCGGACCAACATCAGTAGTGAATTGCACGGTGAAACGGGTAGGAGCTTTGGTTTGACGACCATTGTTGTTCTTGCTTGAGGCCATGGATCTTGAGTGTTGAAACTTTTGAAGGAAAGACATGAAAGGTAGAGAGGTCCCACCGAGTGTGCCAAAAATTCGTACACACAAATTTCTTGTCGAAGTTTGAAATTAAAGACAAGGAAAATAATAAACAAATATCAAATTTCAATTTATTAAATAAAATGAAAAGGGATACAATCTCTAATGAAGAATTTCCACGAATGTAGAAATTATAGCCTTTGATTACGGTTCAAGGGTTTACAAAACTTGATCTAGAATTCATAGACAATTTCTTCTTCAATTTTGATGAAGAAGATGAGATGAATATGCAATAAATGAAGAACATCATTTGAAGATTCGCTTTGAAGATTTGAAGACTTGAACAATCTCAATTTGAAGATATAGAAGTCTTGATGCTTGGTTTGGAGTAGTCTTAACACTTGGAAATAATTTTGTAGAGTTTTACTTTGATGCTTTGATTCTAGAGTTCCGATGGATTGAGACTTGAATTCTTCTCATTCCTTTTTGAAGAGTGTAGTTCCTCTATTTATATGAGAATTTTGAGCAGTGTATTTATGGTTATTTAAACCACAAAAGGCAATAATATATTTTTCTTATTTAGTCAAGTGTATTTATGGACACTTAAATTATTCAAGAAATATATTTATTCATTTTAGGCAATTGTATATTTTGACATAAAGAAATATTTGATTGGATCTTTTATTTAATAATTAAATTAGATTAATTACTAAATAAAATATAAGTCTAATTTATTTATGGACCTCCAAAATTTTCATGTCTACACTAATATATATATTTGTACAAAACATAATTAAAAAATAACGTTTAATTTTGAAAATTTTATAAGTAAAAGGGAATAACTTTTTTTGAACCTTTTACTTATAAAATTTTTAGGATTAAACATTATTTTTTATAAATGTTTTGAAACTCTACGATGAGCAAGAATTATTTTACTAATTATATTTTAGAAGTTAAAGTAGTGTGCTAAATTATTTTGATATAGTTTTAAGTTAATTTTTGTTGAATTTTAATGATATTTTAATTTTTTTTATTTTATTCATTTATTTATTAAACTAACCAAACCAATTATTTAAACCAAATATAAATAGCATTGATTTGAATATTTTTAATAGTATTTGGCTTGATTAAAAATTAAAATATTTGAAAACCAATTTTATCAAGGAAATATTTCACCAGCCACCTACTTTTAACTTTGTTTTTAAAAAACAGAAGCAAATTTTTTTTTTTCTCATTTGTACTAAAAGGATTTTCAATTTTATCGAATAACCAAGTTTGCATTCATTCTCCTTTCTCGCCATTCAGCCATTGTTTGTCACTGCTAGTTTTAACACCACCATCCTTATGACAACTATTAGGAACTTTGCTTTCTTCAATGGCATTAGCATCTCTAGAATCAATGCCATTAGCAATACTCCCATCCACGACATCCATCCTCGTACTCTCACTTTCGTCATTTGTAGAAGCTTTCTCAAGCGTACATCTGAAAGCATCTACAATAGGAATCTCGTTAATGTTTTCTCATATTATTTTCATTTTCTTAAGCCTGTTTTATATTCTTTGCAAATTTTTCGTATTGAACTCATTCTCTCTTTACATCTCACTAGGCCAACATTGTGATGGTGATGATATTTGGGGAACCAAGCCAAGGACTAGATCCAGTGTCGGTGGAGCAACCATTCCTAAGCGAAGTGACGAGAAGGAGGAGGAAGAGGACATTTGATGGTCATTTGGTTTTTTTTTTCTTTTAATTTTTTTAATGGATTTAAATAGATTTTAAATTTTTTTAGATGAGTTTTTGTTGATTTATCATTGTTTGCAATGATTTGCTCATTCAATTGTCATTTGTTGTATTATTGATTTCTTTTTTGTTTTTTTTTTGGGTAAAAATCACTAAGATATCCTCAATGTATATCTAAAATATCTCCAATGTATACTGGAAATATTCTCATATAATTTCCAAAGATATATTGAAGTATCCCTAAAATATACCTAAGATATTCCCAATAAATTAATCCTAGAGAATTCTCAAAAAATTTTCAAAGTATCGCTAAAATATACTCGAGGTATTCTCATATAATTCCTAAAAGTATATTGAAGTATTCTCAAGGTATATCCAAGATATAAAATTTCTTGAGAATCCCAAAGTATACCCAAAGTATCTCCAAGATATTCTCGAGATATTTTTAAAGAATTATTGAGATATACCTAAGATATCCCTAGGATATATCCAAGATATTTCGAAAAATATATCAAACTATTTATTTGAGATTTTGCAATGTTTTGATTTTTGATTGAATTATTATCTTATTATTATTCTTTAATGATTTATTGTTATTGTTATTATTCTCTTGTTGGTTTTTGGTAAAAATCAAACTCATATATCCCAAATATATACCAAAGCTATATTGAAGATATACCGTTTATACATATTTTTTGGTGATTTTAAGATTTAGGTACTTTTGTAATTGTTTAAAAGTATTTTTCAGTAAAATTAAAAAAAAATATTAATAGAAGGTATAATTGTAATTTCTTTTTAGTATTTATGAAAAATCCCCTTTTATTAAACATCCAATTGTTAGCATTTAATATGCCCAATCATATTTTAGTTAGAAAATAATATAAAAGCATAATAGCATTACTATTTATGCAATTTGACAGTGATTACAAATAATGGGCACGTTGCTACATTATTAAAATTTTACCTATATTTTTAAATATATTTTATTCCTACAATTTACATTAGTTTCAATTAGTGGAATCCAATTAATATTTTAATATATTATATTTAATAGTAATAATTAAAATGTTAAATTATTTTTTATTATTATAAATTAATTAATATTAAAAGTAATAATTTTCATAAAAATTAATTATAAAATTTTAAAATAATTTAAATAAATCACACATCATTTCATTAACTAAACAAATATTATAAGAAAATTACAAAAAAAAAACTTAAATAAAATCAAACATTAAAAATTTATAAAAAGAAAAATACTACATTAATTATCATTTTCCTCTTCTCCAAAATCGTTCCAAATCTCTTCAATTAAGTAGGCTCAAGCATTATATTAATTTAATTTTATACTTTATATTACAAAATTAAATTCATCAAATTAATTATATTTTTAATTTTTATATTAATAAACTTGAATTTTATAATAAATATATTTATTTAATTAAGTATAATTAAATACTTAATTAAATAAATAATTAATTATATTAACCATTAATTGTATATTTATTAATTTTAATTATATAAAGAAATTAATAATGATATTATTTATTAATTTTATTTAAATTATTATTAAATAATATATGTGAGATCAAAAAATATTTTTTTAATCACTTAAAATCATTTCCTCTCCTTGCTAATTTTTAAAAACTTGCAAAATTAAAAGTGGTTTACTCATTCATCCGATTAGCATTTAGGATTTTGCAATTGGCATCTAGGATAATCATGCTCTAATATGCCTCTTCCACGCTGCCTGTCATTAATTTTTGCTTCTCTTCTTGATCTCAAAAAATTTGCTTCTCTTCTCTTTCTCACAGACTGAAATAATGAAAGAAAAGTTCAGAGAAAGTGAAATGGAAATCTCTTATTATTCAATTCTTCTACCTTTCTAATAGATTTCCCAAATATTTTGTTTTTCTCTTTTTTCTGATTTGTTTTCTTTTTTTCATATTCAGCAAGTCCAAGGCCAGCTCTGGTTTGACTTCCACTTCAGCTTCACCACCAATCTGTTGTTCTACTGATTCCACTCCTAATCTTCACCTTGTGTTCTAGATTTATGAGTTTGTTGGACGTCATTTGATTTTGGTGGCTATTGTGTCAGTGCATTTTGGCAAATCCAGTGGGAAAAAAAAAAGAGCTAAATCTTCAATCTTTAGTTTATTTTTTTAGGGAGGATTCTGTAAGGTGGATTGAAAATAAATTGGGCAATTAATCTTGACTGAGCTTGCTATTCTCGGAAAAAAAAAAATTGATTGAGGCTGTCGAAGCTAAATCAATTCAAGGATGTAGGTTTCATGTATTAGTAATTAATGATTAGGTGTTTTCCAAAAGGGTTTAATCAATGTTCAAAAGCATGTGGGAATGATAAATTTCGCCTATTCTCTGATTCTTTTGATGCTAATTTGATGGCAAGGAATTTGGGATTTTGATAACTAATTTGGGTTTGGTGGAAGAATCGCAAATTTTGGTCTGTATAAAAAATTTCTTGCATACAATAACAACATTTAATGTTTCTGGATTTCACTTTCAGAATCCTTCAGGTGTTATTATTTACATCCAAAAGTTTTTATTACCCTAAGGAGCGAATGGCACTGTATATTCTTACTTTACATGCATATGTTCACATACTTAAAACTTGTGATTCTTAAGGGCTGTTGCCTGCTAAATCGAGAACAAATTTTTCTGTTTTGATTGGGTTATGTACATATGGAATACTAGTTATAAAGTTGAACTCAAAATTTGAAAATTTTTCATATCCTGAAACATAAGAGTATTTTACATTTCGTTGCTGCATCAACTAGCTTGTCCCTTTTGAGCTTGGATATATGGACAAAATATACACAGGGACAGGGCATGCATGTTCAGCTGTAAGAAACTATTCCTTTATTATACTTCATGCATGATGGGGTTGGGAGATAATAACACTAATGTAACCACATTTTTGTGGATGAAAAGATCAGATTTAGTCTGCAGCAAACATGCTGTGACTAGGAAAGGATTACTAGTTTCCTTTTTTTTTTTTTTTTTTTTTGAGAGAAAAAGAAAAAAAAGGAGTAAGAGCATCTGTTGGGGCTTAGGAGCTGTTTGCCTGTAATATATTTGATTTTCATAGCAATGCTATCTGTCAAATGTTCGGTGTCATTATGTTGCTTGTCATGACATGAGTAAGTAACAGAGTCAATTCATTTGTTCCAGGTATTTTTCTTGGAGCTTGGTTTGGTATTTAAGCATCATATTTCTCCAGTGCTCTTTCGCCATATATTGATGATTGTCAATTCTTGTTATATTTTCATCTCGTGCTATATAGCAAAGCATTCTGCAATTACACTTGCTTATTGTGCAATCAGCACTTTCACCTGGTATTACAATTGTATCAAATGTACATTTGTTCTCTTATGCTTCTGTTATCTTTCCACCAGATTAAATCACATCATGGAGAATTTGTGAGAGATATGGAACTGCTATAGTTGTTCACAGTGTTTTATGCTAGTAGGACTGGGAGGAAGTGAGATATAGAAAAGTGGGCTTATTGCAAAACTAACCTAGAAGTGAATGTAGAGATTGAAGGATTCAAAGTTCCCAAAACGTTACTTGATTGTTATTTTAACCTTCATCTGTACATGTGTTTGCTATATAGAACAAGTGGGTTTCTCTATTGCATATATTTTTGCAGCTGATGCTGCTGGGTAAACCAATCAAGTAAAGGCACTATCCTCTCAACATTCTATTATGGTTATGCATGCTCCCAGGTGCCTGGAGGATGGGCAGCCCAAAGAATAGGAGGACGAAAGGTTCTTTTTCTTTCTTTTGTTTTATGGTCATCAACTTGCTTTCTGCTCCCACTTGATCTGAATCGAACTGTAGTCTTGGTGGTGTTGCACAAGGGTTCATCTTCCCTTCCATTCACACTGTTCTGGCACAATGGGTTCCACCCCATGAAAGGTCAAGATCCGTGTCTCTTACAACTTCTGGAATGTGCCTAGGTGTAGCTACGGGAATGCTTGTCCTTCCAAGTCTAGTGAAAATTTGAAGGCCCCCAATCTGTTTTCCTCGCTGAAGCAGCATTAGATGCTTTCTGGTCTCTGCTTTGGTTCACATATTCAAGTGATCCTCCTCGGTCTGAGCATTCAAAAGCTGCTGCTGCTGGGTTTGGAGAATCTTTGCTACCAGTCAAAGCCACTCAGAAGGCGAAAATGGAGAATGGAGAATGGAGGTAGTACTATCAGAACTGCTAAAATTCCATGGAAGAGAATTTTTGTTAGCTTATTGGTTTGGGCCATTGTGGTAAATAATTTCACATTCCATTATGCTTTGTATGTACTGATGAACTGGTTGCCAACTTATTTTGAGCTGGACCTCCAGCTCAGTCTTCAGGAAATGGGCTCTTCTAAGATGCTGCCATATCTCAACATGTTCATATTCTCAAATGTTGGTGGGGTGGTTGCTGATCACTTAAATCACAAAACGAACATTGTCTGTGACTAAAACCTGGAAGGTCTTAAACACCATAGGATTCTTGGTTGCTTCAATTGCATTAATGGCACTTCCCATCTTCAGAACATCTAGTGGTGCTGTTTTCTGTTCTTCAGTAGCTCTTGGCTTTTTGGCACTTGGGAGGGCTGTGTTTGCTGTGAATCACATAGATATTGCCCCACGATATGCAGGAATAGTGATGGGAGTTTCTAACACTGCTGGTTCCTTAGCTGTCGTCATTGGGGTTGATCTAACTGGCCAGCTTCTTGAAGCAGCTAAAACATCTCATTCAGATCTTTCGTGTTCTGAAAGCTGGAGTGCTGTGTTTGTAATTCCAGAGTTGCTATGCATTTTTAGCTCTCTCATATTGGTTTATGCTCAACTGGAGAGGATTTTTTATTAGGAGACCTTTTTCAGATTAGAATCTGTGGTTGAAATTATCTTCTGGTGGAAAATTGAATATTTGAATGTCTTCTCATGAGTCTTCTGATTATATTTATGAACATACTACCTCGGCTTTGGAAGGTGTAAAGAAAAAAAATTGGGAAATCGATTATTTTATTAATAGTAAAATGCCCTATATATACAACTCTATAAATACAAAATATAAAACAAATATATAAAAAATAGAAAATAATACAAATTAATAAATAAATTTCTATCTCTAATTACATAATCAAGCTAATTAAGAATATTATTCAACTATCTCTCAATATCTCATAACACTCCCTCTCATATTGGAGCATAGATATCAATTATGTCCAACTTATTAGAAATATAAAAAACAAAGAGCTCGAAAATCTGTAAAACAAAATGTCTCATATCACACCAGTGTAGACCTAACCAGCTTAATAATATCATACAAACCGATAAAATCTATAATACAAAAGGCCTTACATTACATCAATGTAGACCCAACCATGTAGAGAAGATGTCGTACAATCTGAGGAGAGTCAAGCGAGACATATCGACGACAAATGTTTACTCGATAAAAGTGACTTAAGAAATTACATAGTTTGATATCAAGGGTAGAAAAACAAAATGGATCACTAATGGTGACCCAACTATGACAAAGAGATGCTCACTTAGACATAACTTTTGGATCGATTTCCAGATAGAGTTTCACTGGAATCCATGACTCTGATACCATGTAAAGAAACAAGAATTGGGAAATCAATTATTTCATTGATAGTAAAAAACCCTATATATACAACTCTATAAATACAAAATACAAAACAATACAAATTAGAAAATAAATCTCTAATATCCCCAATTACATAAATCAAGTTAATTAATAATATTTCTCAATATCTTACAATCGAAGGATATATAAATGAAAGTTTAGGAGGCCATAAAGATATGAAGTGGTTATTTTACAGTGAACTAGCAGTCATTTTTTTTTTCATTTGTCAAGGTAAATTACTTGAAGGTCTCCTTCCCCTTTCTTTCAACATCATACTAGGCAGGTTCAATTATTTTGGTATGTAATGCCATTTTGATAATTCTGTTTACAATTAACTGAATGCCCTTGTTGCCAAATGCCTTGGCATTTCATACAGTGAACAATATTTTTGTGGTAGCATAAATATCATGGGTGTAACACCACTTCACTCTACCGTATGCCGGTAGAGTCAGACGATACTACATGTCATAATATATTTTACTAAAACTAAATCAATGTTTAAGTCATGTTTACATAAGTAATATATAATTATTTTACTATATAATAAAATTTTATGAATTTCTATTATTAAATTATGACCATCAATTTTATCGAAATTTCGGTACGGCACCGCTTGTTTTATAGTTTTCCATAAAACCTATTCAGAAAATCTATGGACATAATATTCATTCAACAGTTAGATCTTATTCACATCTCAATTCATATCAAATCTCAAAATCTTTTTAAAACATCAACTTAGTTAGGGGTGTAAACGAATCAAGTAATTCGTGAGCTATTCGAGTCTTGGTTCAAGAAAAAGCTCATTCGAAATCATTTATTAAGCTGAACGAGTCGAGCTTGAGCTTAAATTTGAGCTTGAAATCTTATTGAGCTCGAACTTAATATTGTTGGGTTCGTTAGCTTGCTAGCATGTTCGTTTAAAAGCTTGCAAACATGTTCATTTAAAGGCTTGTTAACGTGTTTATTTAAAAACTCGTGAATATATTCATTTAAAAGTTCGTGAATGTATTCGTTTAAGGCTCGTTTAGAGTTCGTTTAGGGTTCGTTTATATTATATTTTGTTATATAACTCGAACTCAAGCTTAAACTTTTGTCATTATTTGTTAACAAGCCGAACCTGAGTTTTTCTCTTTATTAGTTAACGAGTCGATCTTGAACTAAACTTATTAAGCATTATAAATGAGCTTTTTACGAGCCGAACTCGAGCTGATCGTGAGCTTAGCTATAAAAACTAGAATTGAGCTCGAGCCTGTAATATATATAAACGAACCAAGCTCGAGCTCATCAATATTCGGCTTAACTCGATTCAATTACAACTCTAAACTTAGTCAATTAGTCACTATTAATAAAAGTTATATCAAAAGAGCTTTATCAATCTTTTTAAAACTTATTCATATTTATGCAAAAGCATAATTTATACTAATATTAACTTTAAGTTTAGTCTAGTGTTCACATATCAGTATGAAGATATTTATAACTTTTAATTTCCTAATATTTATAAGCTAAATATATTTACATCCAAAATGAATACCAAATGTAAAGAAATAAAAACAATCAAAACACAATTGCAATCTGCTGCTATTCTCTATAACGGGACCCATGTAACTTTGGACAAGTTTTATCCACAGAATTTCAACAATGTCCATAGTCTTCTAACCCTCTAACTCCTTACGTACATGTGAGATAAGAAAACTCATACACTAAGTATATAGCTTAGTGATGTATGCTTTTTGACAGTATAATTTAAAATAATAAGATACATAAAATAAATTTAACAAATAATAACCTATTAGTAAAATAAATACATGAAAAATTGTGAACAATTGATTGATTCAATATAAAATTTTATTAGTGAAAATAATTATAATTTATATAGTAGATAATTATTCGAATGTTAGCTTATATTGATTTTAAATTCACATGTCGTTCATAATATCTTATACCATAACTATAAAGATATAAAGAATACGACTGCTATTGCAGCATAACAGTAAATAACTTAGCGCTATATAATAATGCTATATCGACGCTGTGCGTCTATTATATAGACAATTTTAAGCATTTGCATCTATGAAAATATCAGTATCACAACGTTATTCACACCTTACAATTATTTTCTAATTGACATGTCAACCTGTCTAACCTACTAGTTCTAGACCAGATATGATACAAGTTTCTTATTAATTTAATTTGCCACTTTCTTTTCTTTTTAATCACATAGTTACTAAATTCTATTTTTCAATTATAAATATCATATTAAATTCTCAATAAAAATACAAATTTTACTATATTTTAGATTAAATCTTAAATCATTTAGCTAATAGTCAAATATTCATTCATGTAAATATATTAACACAATAAATGAAATATAAATTAATTTGAATTGGCAACAACTATGCATAGACCTTTTCACAAAATTGATTCCTTCTACTATTCCCTCATTTCTCCCAATGTAATTTCTCTTTTAGCTTGTTCTTCTCCTATTGTAGCCTCCTTAGTCTTAGACATGCCTATACCATATTCTTATTTCATTCTAAGTCATTACATAATATAATTAATAAAATACTATTTCTACTAAAATTTATTATAACTAATTTATTCATTTATTATTTATCTTTCTCTCCGCTTAAATTATATAATTTATCTATGCATATTTTTAGTTACTAATCTCCAAGATTAAATCTCCAACTTCTATCCTACAATTTACTAATTTCATTTAGAGACTCATTAATCTCTTTTTCTCTAAATTTCACACAAGCCTAGTGAAATTACAATAACTAGTATAAAATTACATTCTTATGTTAGATTATTTTGTTCAGTATTAGAATAGAACATCACTAACTCTTGTTAGGAGAACAACAACATTAAAAAGAGAATTGTTAATTTAATATTCAAAACAAGAGAAATGAAAAAACTATCTGAGTCATGTGTTTCACACAGTTTTTTTTTAGACAAATTGGTCTCCTACATTGGTATTTAGGATAACCGACATTTGTCTCCCAGGATACAACAGATTCCAAGTAGTTGTTAAACACACAACACGTATTTATAACGAATTTGAACTTGTCACACTCTCTATCATTTGAGAAGAAGAAGAAAAAAAAAGAAAGAACTCTTCAAGAACAATCAAAGTATACTCTTCAAAAAACTCTTTTAATTCAAGCCAAAACCACCTATTTATATTAGATAGAGGAGACATGAGATTAATTTTCAAAAAACTCTTTTAATTAAAGCCAAAACCACCTATTTATACTAGATAGATGAGACATGAGATTAGTTGTGACTAATTTTCTTTAAAGACTGCCAATAATGCTTTTGTAACTCTCAAATAATGGTCTCTCAAATAATGGTGAAATTAATATTTGAAACATCAGAAATTGAAATTCCAAAAGACATGAAACTTAAAAGACCATTCTGGAACAGAATCCACACGAGTATGTAGATCAATACGGGAGTGTTGCCAAATTTTCCAGAAATAAAAAAATATTCCTAAAAATTATAATGAGATTTTGGGTCGATATTCGTGTATGCAGATAGAGTATTAGCCTATCTCGGGCCATGGATTTGCACCCCTGCGCCTAAACGAACGAGAAAGAACCTTCCATTCTATTTTTCTTATCCATGTAAGAATGCATCTTTATATATAAACACAAGTCTAACTTCAATTTTTAGTGATATGAGACAAACTCTCACTTCACTTTTCACCTTTAAATCTTTTTACTAAAGAGCTTATTTTGAGTTTCAATTTATATTCACACATTCTCCATTTTGAGCATATGAATACATTAATTCATAGTTCTTATATTAAGAAATATATATTCAGGTCTTTCTCTCAAAACCGAGTTGTGGGACCCACCTGAATTATCTTCTCAAAATAGTTCATAATCACAATTTTTCCAATAACTTTAACATTTAAAACCGGGAAAATAATAGGGAAAAAGGCATAAATAGCCAAATAAAATAGGAAAATTGCACAGATATGACTGGTGACAACTTAATTATAAAATGCCAAGAATTCTAAAATCTAAAAATAACATCCTAACCCAATACAGAAATCAAGCGTTTAGTGACAAAATTTTTGGCGGATTGCGTCCTTAAACGGATGCACAGTGGTTTAAAATTTATTTAGTGGCCAACTTCCATAATTAGTGTCCATCTTCTTATATAATTCATAGTCCTCATGTCAAGAAACATATATCCAGGTCTTTCTCCCAAAACCGAGTTGTGGGACTGATCCGAATAATTCTCTTAAAATGACTCATAATCACAATTTTTTCCAACAATTCTGAAGTACTTTGGTCTGTCTTTATTATATAACCAAAGCCTCCCAATTTCAAAATCATAACATCTCCAAATTATCTAGACAAACTCAATTCTTTATATAAACACCAAATTAGCGAAGTAGAAAATATTCATCAGAGGAACACTAGGCCATCTAGTTGCTATAAATACTAGCGCGATTATTTCACTCAACCACAGGTAAATAATAGACCAAGAGCATGTAACTCTGTATGTTTCGTTTAAACTAGAATCACTATCTGCTATTTGCAAGAGCCCTTTTCATGTAAAAAAACCATAGAAAAACCAAAATTATAACAAAAATCTCTAACATGCAGATGGAAGATAGAACAAAAACCATAAAAAACCCAAAAATCACGAACAAAAATCACAAAACAGTTCACTTAGCAAACACTAATAATTTCAAAAAGCTGCCTCAATCTTCTTGCCCAGCTAAATTAAAAACTACTAATCCAACTGATAATTTAATAAGCCACTTGGGAAAAAAAAGGGTTAATAAGTTTGGCAGAGAAGCTATCAACAGAGAATGAGTTTCGAAAATACAAAATATGAGGAGACAATAGTCATTATCTGCAGAGTATGACCAAAAAAATTAGGACTAGTGGGGTTAATAAGTTTGGTTATTTAGATAATATCTTTTTAATTGATGGTTATTTATGGATTTAATAACAAAGGACGTTTTATATGGAATATTGTTCTAAAAATAATTATGTGGAGTAATTATCTCAAAATAATTTCTAACTAATTCCCAAACGTTTCATTTCTACAGGAAAATGTTCTCAAAAAAGAAAGAAGACCTTCACATCAATATTCGATAAAAGAGCTAAGTTAATCTCTAGTATACTTCAACAGAGTTTGGAAAATCCTAACTTCAACAATCAAAGGCTATAACTAAAATGAGGTGATTTACATAATTGAGATATGTAATTCAGTACTTTAAAAATTATATGTAACACCAAAGTATCTCAATTTTTATTTTGTAATTAAATGGTACTTCTATTTCCAACTGTTTATAATTTGTTTGACATTGCGTTTGGTAAAAATACTTTTTAGGAAAAAAAATTTTTATTTTTAACTTTTTTGAGTAGAAGCATATAAATAAATAATTTTTCTAGAAATAGGTTTAAGAAAATCAGTTTACGAAAAATTTTTAAAAAAGTCAATTGAATAAAAAATTTCAAAACCTACTTTTAATACACTCGATAGCAATCAAGTGTGATATGAGATATCTATATAAGATAAATTTAATAAATAAAAACTAATGTCCAACTGAAGACGGAACTACCATTTAGCTACGAAATAAAAATCGAACTACTTTTGTATTAAAAATAATCTTTGAAATACAGAATTGTTACGATTTACATAATTGAAATACTATTAGTGTAATTTATCCTCAGAAATAAGGGAGTGAATTTTACCGATGATATCTCAACTATACAAATTGTAACAATTTAATAATTTAAAAATTATTTGTAACATAAAATTATATCAACTTTTATTTTATAACTAAAATAATTTTTGTAAAACTGAGTTATTACAATTTGTATAGCTGGGTACCGTCAATAAAATTTATCGAAATTGGGGGTAAAAAGTTAATCTAGTCTTTGTGATAAGAAATTGATCAAAATGATTTATCCATTCCATTTTCTTTCATTCTCTAAACTAATTCATTCAATATTTTGACTTAAATTCTAAAATTTCCTTATATTTATTATGATTATAACCATTCTATCAAATTTTCTTCAACCTAATAGTAAAAATGTCCAAATCCATTATAATGATCTTAAAATAAATTACTCATTATCAACATTAGTTAAACCCTTCACAATTTTCTCTCTTTACTCCCTTCTTCTTCTTCTTCATTGTCTTCCTTTCTCTCACTCAACTCTCCCTTTAACTCTTCATGTATTCCAAAATTCTACCATAAAATCACTATTTTCCCTAAACTTGCCAAAGCTAAAGTGGAGGAAATTTGTTCAAAGTGGCTACGGGTAGAAGAAGGGAAATTGTAAGTGTTTAGAAGGTTGAAGAAGAAAAAAGTGTAAGTGGGCCTTTTCATCCTTCTTTTTTTTTTTTTTTCACTTTTTACGTTTTACCATTTTGTTTTTCTTCTTTTTTTTTTTTTAATTCTTTGTCACAATTATTATTATTATTATTATTATTTTTTCAACTTCCATTCAATTTTCTAATTAATTTCGATAATCTTCTAATTCAATTCTAAACTTTCGATTTTTTTCAACACAATTTCTAATTGGGATCTTAATTTTATTTTACACTTTGTTATTATCCGAATTTAAATTCATATCGATTTGAGTGCTTTTTATTTCAGAATGCATACCGACTTGAAATCTAAACTAATGAATGTCACAATGGGACACAAAGCCTTTACCTTACTAGTTGTTGATTTATGATTGCTAAACCATTCCCATTACCATCATGAATTAGTTATTGATATACAATTTGTCAAAGTTCATTACATTTAAGTCAAAGGAATGCGGTGTTCAAGTCATTCAGTAAATTTTGTTTATTTAGTTTATTTATTTGGTAGCACCAATTGCACCTGCAAGAATCTGGAATGGGTGCCATGTCAACTGATTTTAATGTCATTGGAGTCTGAACCAGACAATGGTAAAGATCAAGTCCACATGAGGAAAGCATAATGAGGTTTGTGCAAGCTTTACAGTAATAGCTATAAAAAGCAATGATTTTAATTTTAATAATAATATTATTATCGATATCTTATGTTATATATTGATATATTTAGTGAGATCGTTTATTATAATGCAGTAAATTGAATCGGAAAAAAAAATGTGGATATGGAAAAATAGCAATATAGGGCATAAATATATAAATGCATGACTAATATAAATGGATGCATAAGTGTTTAAATATTTGTGGTAGAGTGAATTAGCAGACATTATATCTATTAATATATATATATAAAGCGCGGTTATTGTACTACTACGGTGCCGTGGCAATTTTGCCTCTTTAATTTTTTTTCCAGCAGCTGAAAATCGTAAATATATGCATTTGTTAACAAAACTAATATAATATTTATAAAAACGTTGGATTTAAATAATTGCAAAAAAATAAAGCTCAAATTAAACTTTATTTATTTCATTGTGGTTTAATTAATTAAAACTTAATTGAAATAAATTGAATTTTAATTAATTAAATTAAGCTTTAATTTAACTTCAGTTGGAGTAAATAGGACTTCAATTAATTTGAATTCAATTAATTAAGGTAGTAAAAATTGTTGAATTAGGACTCGAATTATATATACACCAAATAATATAACTATTTATACGTATTATAATATATATACATGAATATATAAATATAGATATAATTATTAATTATTTAACATTTAACATTTAAATTATAAAATTATAATAAACGTATATTATTTATAAAAAAAAAACCCCCCTAAGTATATAAGACCTACGATATGCTTCTTAAACCCTAATGTCCAACATCCCATATTTCTCTTTTCTTTTCCACGCTGCACACCACAGCCATCTATCCCTCACCTGACCGCCAGTACATAATCACCCTCAATACTTCACTTGCTGATGCCTTCGCTCGATCTTAGGCTTATTCGCACTCCCTCATGTTTCGTTTACTTTCGTTCTTTTGCATTTTCTTTGAAGAGAGACGCTCATATAAGGAGACTCCTCTTTACTAGATTTAAAAGGATTCGTGATAACAGCTAATTATGTAGATAATTTAAATTTGTATATATAAATTACGAAATTAAAAGATAAATTTTTTATTGAATAAATTTAAGAAATATACAAATTTATTATTATATTATATTATATTAAATACATTCAACAGTCAACAAACTAAGGATTTTCCTGTAGTGAGTAAAATTAAAAAGGTCTAAATAACATGTAAATTATTTTATTTGATGACATTTCATTAACTTGATCTATATAGACACGACACCAACAAACAATTGTCATAAAGAACTTCATAACCTTATCATTTCCGAAATTAAGAGAACAATGTCAATTGTTTTCTCCCATCAGAGTATCGCTGTTACTTACATCTAGTAGATGACATCTACAATATCTGGCTCTAGAATGAACATTTTATGAATTGGAATATATTCAAACTGATATTATAGTCCTTTCAAGGATAAAAAAATAAAAGCACAAAAAAGGTTTCAAGCTAATCATTATTGTCAGGGACGTGGATGAGGATAATGGAAGAATAGCTAAGCATAGGGTATAAGTTGGCGTCAAGGAAGTGAGCATACTGTTTAATAGCAATGTCTCTTTCTGGGACATCACTCGTTAGGAAGTCAAACGGTGCAGCCTTTCCGGTGTCTACCAGTGGCTCCCATCTGTATCCTGGCCGTTCTGGCAGCATAATGGTAACAGGCAAATGACTAGCATTAAAGGCAATGTATATCTCTCCCTTCAATGAGTCAATCTGGATCCACACTCAAAATAAATAATGGTAAGTCACATGACTGAAAATGAGTATCCGACGCAGCAACAAAATTGGAATAGGATCGTGACATGGCAAAACTATCAGACAAACAAAATTCATTTACAAAAAATTGTAGGACCCACATTTTGAAAGAAACAAAAAAAATTCCAGATTTGAAAACAATATAAACTATTTTTACAATGTATTGTTTGTTCTCTGTTGAAGGAAAAAAAAACTATGCATCTACCTTAAATCCATGTCACAAGGTAGCAAGAATCAATTCACTTTTTCCACTTCTTAAAGGTGGCAGTCAGAAGAAACTTGAGAATTTCCTTTTATCTTTTTTTCTTTAGAAACATGGATACCATTTCATACATCCATACTATATGCACGTAATAATAACAATTAAAAAATGTTGAACTGAGAAGAGACATATATCCCAAGGAGGTGATCTAATGCATCCTCCTCTCTTTATTTCTGGACAAGCTTAAGGAGTTGGTTTTCAGCATCAGAAGTGCAAACATATGGCATACTGTGGCATGTTTATTATAATTATATAATGCATAAAGTTTTGATATAGCTGGCGAAAGCAGTTTTTTTTTTTTTTTGAACATTATTGCCACTTTAGTAGAAGATAGCAGGCCTATCAAGGTACTTATCCTACAACCAACTATGCATGCAGCGGAATTTTTGGAAACTAGTACTAAAACATCATATGTACCAGAGGGTAAAAAGCAGATTGGTAGGAACAAGGCAAAACTGAGGTGGGTGTCTTATGGTGGGGGGAGGGAAGGATTGGAGTAGGGGGGCATCAGTCAGGGGATGACAGGAGCCAATATAGATCTTTGACACCAAGTAACCATACCATTGTAAAGCTCACAAAGCGACTTGTTTCCGACCAATCAGGCAATCCAGGAACATGACCATGCCATTTTAATCTACCTGCTGTTGGAAAGTCGTTCAGACCAAGGGACTTGCAGTCACTGCAATATCACAAACTGCCGTAAGCAACATTGCAGGTCAAAGGAAAGCAAACTGAATAAGCAGAATATGTCAAATAAACACTCACTGGCGGAACTTGGTCATCAGGCAGCAAAATCTGTAGAAATCTGATGAGGACTCTTCCTTCTTATCCCAGCGGAAGTAGTTGATCTGCATCATAGCAGACAATTAGCAAATGCAATATCATTTTTTCTGATAAAGGATCTGAACAGCTGCAGGGTGCAGAAGGTCACATAATTGTCGTGGCAATATGTATTGTTGTTTCCCCCTTTTGTGTGACCATATTCATCTCCCATACATATCATTGGAACACCCTGCTCAGATAAGAAGTTGAAAGTAAGTTTGCTTATTATTTTACCTTCTGGATCAAGATAAAAGTTCTTTTGAAAAAATAAATGAATTTTCTCATATCATCAGCATAATAAACACAACAAACATATCTAACCGAATTATAGCATATATGGAAAACAGACGAGACCCTTCAAGCATCTGATTACTTTGGTTATTATCAACATTAGATGTTTCTGAGAAAATCTAACCTGCTAAATAGGCTTGCACTGTTACAGAATCACATATATACACCAGTTTCAGGTTTTTTTGTCATTGGACAATCTTTTCAAAATGTCAAGCTTAATGAAAATGCTAACCAGACCAGACTTTTTCCATGGGAAAGGAGTAAAACAAGCAACTATAATTGATTAATGCATCAACATAGTAGATTTTACGGACACCTTTGTAAACCGTATCTATGCTATGTTCAGTAATTGATTTCAGAGATCCAGTAGTTTATTTGCTGTAAGTTTCCTAGTATAGATTTAATTATGTTACTAAGTTGCTTATGACTATGAGAAAGCCTAAAATATAGCTTTCCCATTTTATGTAATAAGCTAGTCCTATTTAAAAGACTGAATGAATAAAAATGACTAAGCCGAATTAATCTAAAAAATCAAGGAGATCCAAGGTTTCAAGCTACCTTTGATCAGCTTGAGTGATTAACTGAAAATAGGGTGTTCAAGAAATCAGAAAAAAGGGAGGGAGTCGTTAATTGACTTGAATTTCCTAGTCAATTGCTGCATGGCACGATTTGTTTCTCACAGTCTTAACAATAAAAAAATACTCGCTTTAGGGCTCCTTCAGTTTGTCATTAACATTAGTCTTACCGAAATGACATAAAATGAAATGCACATCTTCTACTTAATGGAACTGGCACACTTATGTCTAAAAGGTTACCTGAATTTATTTTTCTTATCTGGGAATGTTTTATTATACTACAGAACATGGAGCATTTACATTAGCTCAATTTTCAGAAAGAAACCAACATCAGTTACAGTTTGAGCATGTCAACATTAGGAGGAAAAAAGTGGAAAAATAATGGCAAAGGAAGACAGAGAAAAGGAACTTTAAAGGTTCAATCAAGATCCAAATTGGAATAGAGAAGGGTACAAAGCAAAAGAAGCCTATAGATTTCTGTCCCTGTGTTCCTCTCCAGTCTAAAAACATGTTCAAGAAAATAAAGAACGAGAAGATGGCAATTGGGAGAAGTTATTATAATTTTGTTTAACTCCTTGCTTTTTACCCACTCTTTTCTCCCCTTCTTTGCCAGGAAAAGTAGGATCAACATACAAAGTAAATTATATTCAGCAATTCCAATTATCGTACTCATTATAGTATGCTGCATACCCCCATAATTCACCTCTGTGTTAGGCAATAAATTAAGGGATCAACCAATTCCTCATGTAAACTTTTCCCCTCTCCTTTCCTAGTAATCCTCTTCAAGATCCACTAAAAGAATTGCTTGAGAAGACTCAAAACGACATCTGAGCAACAAGCAAAAAAACACAAAAACCTATCTTTTTGCTACGCACAACATCTTTTAGCATTGGGATAAAAGGAGTCATACTGTATCCAATTGTAAAAATGAGAGAACAAACTGAACCTTACTTGAGAAACCATGAGACAAACAAAAAAATTCCGCATTTGTCGTTTCCTCAATTTCTTCACTGCAATGCTTGCAAACTCTCCTTCCTACAGGCAAGTCAAAAAAATAAATAAATGAATAGCATAAATAAGAAAGCCAAATATACCATTTGTGCACTAATCCAATCACAATTCTTTTTAAAGAACAAAAACAAAAGAGAGCCAGATCTACAATTTGATGCAATAGTCTCATTACATTTTTTGAAAAAAAATAAAAATAAAAAGAAAGAAAGAAAACAAAAACACAATTTGTCTTCCCCAAGAAGAGGACTTAAGCACCGCAAAGGGTCCCTATGCCATGTAATGTAGTAACTTTGCCTCCTTGTTCACTTGTTACACTGAAATCTAGGTGATACTATCAGATATATATATATATATATATAATTAAAAAAAAAAGAAAGGAAAAAGGGTACAGAAGCCAAAAAAAATAAAGAAATTGACTTTGACCCACAAGTAGTCAAGAGTACAATCTCTGATTTTGTGAAAATGCACACATCTTTCCATCCAAAGATTTCATATTACAACCCAAAGAAAAGAAAAAAGAAATGCAATTCTAAAATGTTTTGCCATCTTTTTTGCCGCAATTCCAAGAAACTGTTCCCTAAACCACAAGGAAGCCCAAAAAACCCAAACTGAACCACAAGACATTGGAGTATAATCTCTGATTTTGTGAAGATGCATGCATCCTGTCCATCTAAAGACTCCATAAAACATCCATAAAAAAGAAAAAGTGCAATTACACAAAATTTTGGCATTTTTCCTACCACAGTTCCAAGGAACAAAGCCCTAAAACTCATAAGCTTATACATTCCGACATATATTACGTAGATAACTGTACCACTGAAATTGGCAATATTAATATGACATACCCGAGCACTAGCAAATCTAACTCTACCTGTCCACAGTTCCAGCTGTTATTATGACTTTCTCCATCATTGTTGTCTTCACCATTTGCCAAGTTATTTTTGTTGTTATAGGTCACTAAATCTGCCAAAGTAAAACCATCATGAGCACATACAAAGTTGATGCTGTTCCATGGTTTCCTTCCTCCTTCCTGGTTCATTTCAGAATTACAATTATTTGTTGCCCAACAGGAAATGGAAAATTACCATGCTTCAATGGATTAATTAGGAGGATGTTCAGGATATTCATAAGTTGCTCTCATATGTCAGTAAAAACATGGAAACAAGTCCAGATGTTGCAAGTAATGCATATTTAGCAGATACAGCATTCATTCAAGGTGTCCAGCACCACAAATAATCATAAGCGTCTTTTTCAAGACTCGATATAATTTAATAATAATTGAAGTTAAGGATAACTTCATATGAATTTATCATTGAAAAGGCACTGAATATAACATACAAGTTAAATGGATAAGTAAACAAACAAAAAGGTTCAAAATAATCAAAGCAATATACAATGACACAATACTAGAACGTAGAAAGCATAACAAAATGAACTTGAAAAATTTCACAATATAATGATTTGAAAAGAGTAGAATAGAACAAATAAAATAAGAAAGGGCACATTCTGAATAAAAACTGGTAAATGATTAGGAAAGTGGTTGCCTCTTGTATCTCCTATAAATACTGATGTTATATGTGTTATTTTGTAAGTGAATAAGAAA
Source organism: Balakata baccata (assembly GCA_949630135.1). NCBI lineage: Eukaryota > Viridiplantae > Streptophyta > Magnoliopsida > Malpighiales > Euphorbiaceae > Balakata > Balakata baccata. The sequence goes on from CATIWF010176212.1 coordinate 38,752, forward strand.
TAATAAATCATTTCAATTTATATAGTAACAAAGCAAGGGCTTGGGATTGGTTTTTAAAACCCAAGCCAGGCCAGGCTCTATATATATATAATTGAAGCCCGGCTCAAGCCTAACACATTAACAGGTCTATGTAGTATGTATTATTTTGTAAGTGAATAAAAAGAATAATAATACATTTCAGTTTATAAAAATAATATACAACATGAATATTAGAAAGACTTCACAATAAAGAAATACCTGGTATAAATTAGGGCTCCCACATAGGCATTCGGCAAAAGCCCCAGAAAAGCCATCAGTACCCTTAATGAACTGCCTTACAATGTCACGATACTAAGTTGAACAAAAGAAAAAGAAAAATCAGCTCCAGCCATTACCTAATCAAGCTATTAAAAATATATTTTAATTAAAAAACCTTCTAAGGATGTGATTATAATTTTATCCTTATAGAATGGTGGTATGCTTATTCATGAGATGTAACCAGAAAATAAATTTCTTTTCATTGAGCTCTTTCACCTATTGACTTTTTGCCTTCTCCTTTATCATGTTTTTGCATTTTCTTCTCTCTATTTATTTTGCACATTCTACAAATCGGAAGGCAACTTGTACAATATATAAGTGAAATTTTCACCTGGGAAGCACCACGTGAAGAATTCAACTAAGAATAGAATCATGCATACAAGCAGCAGAGAGGCTCTTTACATTGAAAATCTAAAGAAACATGCATCTTTTATATTTCAATAACAAGACAAGGTATTACGAATTCAACAATTAGAATCAGCTTTTATTATGGAAACAAATTATCATAATGTTGACGATAATAGTGAAGGCAATATCGATGGCCCTGCTTAATTGCACAACCATTTGAGTAACAGCTATATTCAGGATTACAGAGTCGAGAAAAATGAGGGAAATATAAGGTGATACACAAAACCAATGCAATAAGGATATTTATTCATCTAGAGCTTTCATTCAACATACACCATGAAATGATAATACATCCCACAGTCTAATTTCCACACTAACCTTCCCATTCCATTCTGACCATATTTGCCAATGAGGAAACGAACCAACTTGATACAAGCCTCCTGTATCCCATGCTTCAGCTATAAGCTATTTAACAGAGACAAATGGAATTACTTAAGGAGAATAATAACATATACGAATTAGCTATCAAATTAATTAATGTTAAATTGTGGTTCACTAGACCTTGATAGATGAAATTCCAAAAGCAAAATACAAAAATCGGCAATCAAAAAAATGAGAAATCAAAAGTGAAAAAAGATTAAAAAAAACCATAATAAAGAAAGAAAATGGGCATATCATAGAAAATATGATTGCAAATATGAGTTTTTCAAGGTATTGAGGCAAAGAACCAGTTTCACTAGAGAAAGGTTTGTGAAGGGTTAGCACATAATAACATACTATGTAGAGTAGTAAAGCCACAAACTGGAGTGAATATGGGAAAGGAGGAATCACAGCCAATTCTGGTATGCAAAAAAGAATACAATGAGAAATTGACAAAAGAAAAGAGTACCGAGGAAAAAGGATAAAATATTCTGATGCATCTTGGAAGAAAGAAATAGCATGTGGCAATGATGGATTATCTAATAAGATTTGAAAGTGGTCTTGGGATGCAGGAATGGTGTGATTGACGGGATTGCTACTTAGATAATAATATCAAATAGCAACTTCAACAGTAGATAAGGCCCATATTGTGATATTCAAAAATAAGAGAAACATTCAAAGTAGTTCAAACTCTAAAGGTTTCAGTTAGTGAGTAACATTATGAACTGTTAGAATACATAATGCTGCTTAGGCTAGAATGTTGTCCGGTTGTGATTGAAAAAATAACTAATGAAAACCTTAGATTAAAATTCTGAAAGAAAAAAAAAAAAAGAAGCTAGTTCTTTGTCTACTTGCTGCCATGTTTATACTGTTAAATAAATCCTAATAGTTGATGGAGGAGGAATCCTAACCCACAAATAAAGACATGACGAGAATTCTAAATAAGGATGGAAAAAAATGGATCAGAACCTGTTGATACCTCTGTATACTTAGAAATATTAACTGCTGCGTAGTACATACAGAAAGCCTAAGTTTCAGGAGTTAACTACGCCACCCTTATCTTAACATTGTCAAGAATTTTTAGTTGGGTTATTTTTGTAATCCTAAAGCTATAAAAATAAGACTCCATGCAGCCAGGAAAGGATGAGCTGCAACATACAGTCTTCAGTTGTCTCTTGATTTTCTAAATTCATCGTGGTGTCAGAGGATGATCCTCTAGGGTTTTGAACTGCCTCTTCCACAGCATTAACCTAACCCTTAATAGTAACCTAATTTGTGGTTTCAGAAATGTCCAAGGGAAAGAAGTCAACTACCAGTGATGAACATGATGGTAGCAGGGTGGCTGGAACTTTTAGCGTAGCTACAACCCCTCTCAAAATCAGTCAAATTAAGTTGGATGGTACAAACTAACTTGCTTGGTGATGATATTGCTTGTTTGTTCAGGCTTGCAGATTGCAAAGCACAAAAATCAGCAACTTCTTATTCATTCCTTAATGGGAATCATAGAATTTTTTTTATTATGTCTTGATTGATTAATTCAATGTTACCACAGATTGCTCCTCGTTTATCTCTTCCTAGATGCAACACGAAAAATTCGGAATGCTGCAGCCCAACCTTAATCTCAACAGGGCAATGACGCTCAAGTATATAAATAAAGGAAGAGAGATCATAAGATGAAACAAGGGAAGTTGACAATTGCAGAATGCTTTTCTAAACTCAATGGATTAAGGCAGGAACTTGATTACTACCAATATTTTCAAGCACCTAATTTCAGAAATTGATTGAAAAGGAACAAGTCTATGACTATTGGCTGGATTAATTCAAGTCCTAATGATTGATGCTACGTAACAACCCAATTTCCAGTATGGTGGAAAATTCATCCGTCATAATTGTCAGTGAAGAAGTGACACAGATAACATATCCAATCCTATCTGAAGAGAACAGTCCAAAATGCAACTATAGTGGAAAACTAAAACATATCTGAGAGGACAGTCTGGAATGCAACTGTTGTGGAAACCAAAACAAGCCCATGTTTCTGAAACTGCTGAGGTCAATCTACTTGGAGTATATACTACCACAAGTGGGTTGTCCAATAAAGAGTTGCACACTCTCAGGTAACTTCTAGTTCAACTAGATACCTGAACCATGGCAAGAGTTCCTCCCTCTTCTAATTTTGCAAATACAGGTATATCGCACTCGGCTCTTGCTATCTTTCTCCTTTGCAACTATAATGTGTGAAGGTTACCTTCTTTAAAGTCCCTAAAATGCCAGACTTTCTTCAAGGCCTTTATTTGTTTTGTCATCGCAATGGGGGAAAAATGGTTGCTAGTCATTTATATGAAGTTATAAACACATGTATTGTTATACAAAATAAAATTCAAAAATAAATTTTTTAATTTTTTTAACTTATATTGTTACTACATGATTTATGCTTCAGGTGGAGTGCACTTTGGGAGAGAGTGCTCAAGGTCAGTTGCCCTCTTCATTGCACTATGGGAATATTCACATCTGAGGTAGAAAGCATTCAGATTCTTTTCATATTTTAGTATGTCAATGACTCAATTGTGATTTGAAAATAAAACTTTCCAACAAATAATTATTTTAGATGTTGAAAGTATCTATCTCCTCTACATTTAGGCTTAGTTTTTTTTTTTTTTTAAAGTTTGAATAATTCTAAAATTTTTAGTGCAGTAGCAAGCTAACCCGATGAAGCCATAAATAAATACTAAGATTTGAGTCCTTTCACTAATTCTTGTAGACAGTACAGAGTAGTGTCAGCCAATATTTTTTTGCTTCAGTTAATAACAGCTTTATACTAATATCAAAACATATATTATGACTAGCATTATCATTTAATACTTAAGTCCAAATCCACATCTAACCTTGATTATGCTTAACAGAGATAGTGAATGGAACAATAATATTCTATTTAAATCAGGTATGCATAAAATGTGGGACTCAATACACACCAATTCTTGCATAACCACTCTTTTCCAACTAATTATTGGTACAACACTTAGGTAACGGAAGAGGTTTCCGATAATTGAAGACTTCATTTTAGTTGTGATTCTCCTTCATTTCTCGAATCTCACATAATCGTGTCTTAGCATAATGAATTCTTACACAATTAGTTTTTGCATGTTCCAAGTATCTTGCCTTTGTAAAGGATGATTTTGGCTTTGACAGTTCCTCATTTATGAAACTAAGCCAAATAAGTGCTTCGTTCATTATGTCATTACTAAAAGACAATTTCTTTCCATAAGAACATAAAAAGTCAATTCAACCAAATTTCCTTAACTTCTTAAACATGTTAGTACTGCTTATGAATGATTAACTTCTGTGATTAACTGCTTATGAATGATTAGACCAAAAGTTTTGAAAAAGAAAAATTACAAGGAACGTAATCACAAGAATATACCTTCACATCACGGAGTATTGGATCATTACTTATCATGTCAATCAATGGAGGGCTGCTAAGAGGGGTGCCAGTTGTCAGTAGGTCACCTTCTATTGTGTCCCCAAATACATTAACTGCATCCCAAAGACTTGTAAAAGAAAAAAAATTAATCAAAATAAGGATATAAGAAATCAGTCCTTAACACGCACACACACAAAGAAAGGGTTAAAAGATTATTTAACAACCTACTACTCCTGGTCATAATAGAAGCAAGATCAAAGCGAAAACCATCGACATGCATTTCTGTTACCCAATATCTGTAAGCACAAATACCAAATATCTTCTAATCAATATAATGACAAAAATGGAAAATACAAGAAATATAATTAAAAGAAAATCCAAAAAAATGAAAAGAAAAGAAAAAAACAATAATGTTCTACTTATTGTTGCTTACTTTGGTAAGCTAAATTTCTCTTTGGGGTACCCCCTTTTTCATCTAGAATTCTACAAAGAATTAATGCTAATGTCCTGTTAAAAACATGGATAAATAACAAAATTTTGTCCCTAGACATTTGTGTTTTACATTGTCGCCCATTTCATCATTGGCTACTTGACACATTTGGAATCAATTGTATAATATTTTTTAGGAAAGCTAGATATCTTCCTAAACACTCGATGGTTCTTTGAAAATGTTACTTGAAGCTTTTATTAGGAGGAAAAGAGATCAAAGGGTATGTTGGTAAATTAGGAAATATATGATTTTAAGAATAAAATCTTATAATCAAGGAAAAATTTGTTATTTTCTTGATTATAAGGATTTTATATTTGATTATTTTCTTTATTGTTGATTATTTGATTATTTCCTTTATTGTAGGGATTCTAGAGTCTTTCTTCCTCTATAAATATATAACTTATTTTTCTGTCAAAATAAAAAAAAGAGATTCAGATTTTTTTCTTCATCTTTCTATTGTTTTTTTCCACATGGTATCAGAGCCCTAGGTTCGACCATGGATTACAAAGCCGCTATGGTCCGCTCTAGGTCAACGTCTTCTGAAGGTAGTAGCGCCATGACGTCTTCAGAGGGAATAGGAAACTCAGCAACTGTTTCTCTACCTGACAATTCCCTACAAATCACCATTCATAAGTTGAATGGCAAAAATTACCTTGAATGGTCCCAGTCCGTAGAGTTAGTAATAGATGGCAAAGGGAAATTAAGTTATTTGAATGGTGAAGTGAAATCGTCAGCCACGAATGATCCTAAATATAGGCAGTGGAGGTCAGAGAACTCAATGGTGACAGCCTGGTTGATCAACTCTATGGAACCAGCCATCGGCAAACCCTTCATGTTTCTTCCAACAGCATGTGATGTGTGGGATGCTGTAAAAGAAACATATTCAGA
>CATIWF010176230.1:0-10876 GCA_949630135.1 Balakata baccata
GGTCTAAGCTCTACTATATAAGTGGATGCTACTCGACCTATATCTGTTTATCCTGTTATCCGGTGTTCTATCCACAATCCATATTTGCTTATCATACATCTAGTTAATTATCATATCTTGAATCATACTTACGCATATAATTTATCCAATTAAACTGAATTAGTCAACATGTTTGTTATCTGTCAACTGTAAATTTAGTCCCTGTCAAAATATGAAGCTAGGGCTAATCACGCGCACTTGTTACGATCCTCTAAAACCAATAAAGAACAGTTCAATAGTTTTATTAATGTCTATCTACCCAATGAATGAATAGAATAAAAATAATGCATGATTTTATAGCTGACTTTGAGCTAAAGAGAAATTGATGATCATAGGTTGTTCTTCATCAACTAGATATATGGCTCTAAACCTGCATGTAAGAAAATCCACACGCTAAGTTACTAAAAGCTTAAGGGATATTTGGGATTGTTGTTGAGGGTCCTAAAAGCAAGTTTTGAATTTTTTTATTTAATTGACTAATTTTTTTATAAACTGCTTTTTTCAAACCTGCTTTGGGAAAAAACATCTATTTACATGTTTCTACCAAAAACAGTTTTCAAATTTCAAACAAGTTAAAATTATAATTTTTTTTCGAAAAATGCAACACAATGCCAAACAGGACTTTAGTGGTACATATAATCATATAAATTCAGGCATGTAGTCATACAATATAGGCTTTTATTTTATTATCAGACAATTCAATTCCCAACTCTTAATCAATCCATATCACATAGACATGTTGACAATTCTTTAGAAGGAATGAAAACGACTTGGGTAGTGAAAACCATAACTTCATAATTAAACACCTCAACAATCTTAACTTAAGATCATTCACCCAATTACTCAATACGTAGACTATTGGATACAGGTCATGAATATGAGTGTTCTTAGAGCTTGGACTATCCTACTTACATAACTGAAATATTCTAATATTCCGTATCTATATTTATGTCAAGTACACTCTCTAGAGTTTGGGCCAAATTAACTAAAGAAATATAAGTTGCTAGCAAAAAGGTGGACAAGGACGCTCTCAAGAGCTTGGGCCACCTTGCCATAATAATAATGCATGAATTAACCTACGATAATGTAAAGAAACCCTTAATGACATGTCATTTATCCTATAGGTAGTCTATGTACGAGTAAAGGGCATTTTAGTCATTTCATATTTTTATTATAGACATAATACATAAGGCCTTGTATCACATATTACCAATCACAATACTTTCCTTATCAGGTATGATCATTATCCAATAGCATGCATAAATTACATAAGCCAATCTCGGGATTTAATTAGCATGCTTTTAACTGTATCAATATGTAATTGAACCATTTAATTCATTTAGTCTAAATATAACTTCAAATTCATCAAAATATATTCAACTTGCCTTTGTTAAAATATATATGCCATAAATCTTAATTTAGCTGAAATAATTATATTTATAAGGATGAGCCTAATTAGTTTGTTGCTGCAAAAATGGATTATCATATCTTCACCATATTAAGTTCAATAGTTTCACGAAAATATCACATATACAATGATATAGTTGGATTGAGAAATTTAAATAATTAATGGTTACTTGTCAGGAAGAGGAAGAAAGTTGAAATAAAATAATAATAATAATAAAATTATTTGATTAATAAAAGGAATGATAAATTAATTAATAAATAAATAAGTTAATTAAGTTTTCATTTCAATACTTTTTATTTCCAGTCTTGATTTTTCCTAGTTTTTTTTATATCAGTCCCAATTCCCAGTGTCATTAAGCCAAAACTCATACAAAAATTATTTTAACAATTAATTTCCAACAATCCAACAACCCGTGATAAATTAAAATTATTCCAATATTCTTTAATAACTCCAGTATTCTATAAATTGATTCTAGTGTCAAAAAAAAATTCTAATCCCAAAAATTTTTCCAAAATCATTACATAAATGTACCAAAATTCATTCTAACATAAATCCTCAAGTTCTAAAGTCACAGTAATATGAATGGCCACATTTTCTCCACAGTGTACATATTTCCAGAATAATTTAACAAAATCAATTTTCAATTACAAAGGCATTCACACAGAATTAAAATGACGAATAAATAGGACTATATGGACAAACCTATCATAAAGCCTAAAAACACTATCCTGCTGCTCATCCGTGGTCTGGTATTCGTCTCCACCAATATCATTGCCTAATACGAATGATAAAATTCAATAATTAAATTTTACTTAGAGGATTTCCATTGTAATCATTATTGTTGAGACTCATCCCATACTGTTTGGATCGTAGAGCTATATATATATATATATATATACACACACACACACACCAAGATACCCAAAGATAGTAGGGAAAATAAATAGCAAAAATATAATAACAGAAGATAGAAGAAATAAATAACATAAAATTAAATAAAGCAAAAATATAAACTAAATGTATAAAGAATTAAAAGAAATAAATGTAGAAATTTATAAGTGTCCCCCTTCTATTACCAGATTAGATCTGAGCATACTTTTGTAAGACTCTACTTTAATTAAATAAATAACTACAGAAAATAAATTAGATGGCAGAACCAACCATAGAAAAGAAAATTATTAAAGATAGAATTTTTATATAACTAGTATGAAATTTAAATTACAAAAGCATAAAACCTTACTTAGGTATTTGGAAAACCGAGATACAATAACCAAGGTAAGGTATGAGAGAAATGTATTTACAAGCTTTGGTGTTTATGCTTATAAGGAAGAGAGAAGAGCTTTTAGAGAAAAAGCTTCCTAGAGAGAGAGAGAGCAATCTTTCTAAATGCTTGGATGTCTTACAAATGAGAGGAGTCCTCTTTATATAGGCAACTTGAGGGCAAAATAGTTAACTTAAATAATACTCAGGGGCATTTTTGGAAATTTGAATAGTATTGCTAGTAGATGTTTGTTGTAATAGTATTGTACAGTAACTTATAGCTTGAACAGTATTTGACGCAGAAATTTCTTAGTATTTTTTTATTATTAACTGTTATTTTGTAGTAAATTTAACCTCTCTACTGAGAGTTTTAAGTCTGAAAAATAACTTTTTTTAATGCCCACCATTGATAAATTCTTTTTACAGGAATTCCTTTTTAAGTAATTTTTTTTTTTAATATCCACTATTGCCAAAGAAATCAGTATGACAAAAATCAAAATCGTCATAATCATCCAAATTAATAGCTGGACCTGAATTTGATGAGGTCTTGGATGATGAAGAACTTGGTGCAAATTTTTTAAGAATAAGTTGCATTTCTTTAGGAGTTTTTGCTACAGCCAATTAAGCAGCCATTTGGGATTTCTGAGCAAGAAATTGAGTTTGTTCTTTTGACAGGAAAGGAATTTGCTGATTTTAAGAAGTAATTTTCTTCTGCTCATGAATCCAAATTAGAACTTCATTGTGATTTAACCTTTGTGGAATTTTAAATTTGTCTCACCATATGATCTTGAATCTTATTCTGATTGTGGGAATCGAATGTTTAGAATAATCTAAGATCCAAGCAAAGACCCAAGGCAAATAGAACCTTGAATGAAAAAGGCAAAGAGTTGCAAGCCTTTTTTCTTCTGGGCTTGGTGTATAATGGGTTTTGAATAAGTTAAAGGATTTGAGAATATAAGGTTGTGTCTCTAGGAATTCTAGATTTATGCCAAACTTATCCCACCACATGGACCACCATGAAGGAAAAGAGGAGGTATTACAAGTGGTATCAAAATAGAATAACTAAGTATGAGATTTTTTGATATTTTGGATTGTAAAGGCATTAAACCAAGCTTGCTAGTAATCTTAGTAATTATACGTAATATCAAAAAGGGGTGAATTTCTGAAGGCTTCTGGAAAATGGAGAGGTTGAGAAAGTTCAAATTTCCAATCTCCTAGAGCAATAACCTTGTAAATCTTACAAGCGGAATATGCAGAATCAATCTGCTGTTCATTATAAATTTTTTTTTTGAAAGAAACAGATTCTGTTATTTCTAAAATTCTTTAATAAAAAATTAGAGCTTTCGTTAAATCAGTTGGTTTATAAAACCATCTTTTTTCAAAAAAAATTTCTAAGGTATCAAAGGGATTTGGTTCATGAAAACTCTTTTTTGTATTTATAATATTTGGAAAAATATCTTTTAGAATAACATCAGAAGGACTTTGGGATTTTTGAGATAAGATTATTTGGGAATTTGAAATTTGTTTTTGTGAAAGAGTTTTTTAAGAATCTTCTTTCACAAATTTTGAAAGTGGGCATAAGGAATTTACTAGAGAGGGAATCAATAGAGAGGAACTTGCTTTGTCCTCTTGTTTAGTAGAGATCATTCTTGGCTGAATAGACTCCCAAAGTTGTTTTCTGAATGACTCAAGCATTTTTGTAAAGTATTGAAATAGTTCAGTATTTTTGGGATTTGGTTTAAGAAATTTATCAAGAATTTTCTGAGTAGAAGCAAAGGCTAGGATTTTTGTTTGAGAATTTTTGGAAGAAGCGGTATCTTGTATTTCTTCGTCTATCAAGTCATCAAAGAATGATTTGTATTCTGGGGAATTTTTAGGTATTTCTTTTCATTTATTTTTTGCCTTTCTAGGCATTGCTCTTGGAATGTAGAAATTTTCTAGTTAGGAAATTTGGAATGAAATTTGTATCTTCTTCTATGTATTCAATATTAAAATAAAAAATACTTGATATAGCTTGCCATCGCGCAAAAATTTGTTTGGATGCAAGATTTTGAACATCTTTTTGTAAAACATCTTTTGCACTTTTGCAATCAATTCTAAAAAGAAATTTTTGATTTAATAAATCACTTTGGAATTTTTGAATGCATAGAACAATACTCAAAATTTCTTTTTTAATAGTAGAATAATTTTTCTGGGTATCATTCCAGTGTGCAGAAGTATATTGCACAATACATTATTTCTCCTCTTGCTTCTGTTTAAGAATTCCACCGTATTCTAGATCAAAAGTATCAGTTTCAACAATTTTTTGAAAACTGGGTTCTACAATGTGTAAACATGGAATATCTAATACATATTTCTTAATAGTACAAACAATATTAGTATGTTTATCAGACCATGAAACATGATTTTTCTTAAGCCTATTATGAATGAAGAGGTTTAGCTAGTCTATTGATATTTGGATAGAAATCTAAAACATAATTAAGGCTTCCTAAAAACCTTTGTAATTGTGTTTTATCGAATCAGGAAATTTATTAGCAAACTAAAGAGATCTTTCAATAGAGGTTATTAATCCTTGTGATATATAATGACCCAGAAAACGAATTTTTGTTTGAAAAAGAAACATTTTTTATTTAGAAACTACTAAACCATTTTTCTTTGCAACATAGAAAAATGTGTTGCAAAGAAAAATGGTTTGAGGTGTCTAAAGTGTTCATCTAAAGAAGTAGAGAATATTAAAACATCATCAATATAAATAATACAAAATTTGGAATATTCATTGAAGATGTCAATTATAATTCTTTGAAATTCTGAAGGGGCATTTTTTAAACCAAAAGGCATCACAATCCATTCATATTGCCCGAAAGGGACTGTAAAAGCAGTTTTGTAGCGATAATTTTTTGAAATTTGAATTTGCCAAAAACCTAACTTCATATCGAATTTTGAGAAAATTGAGGCAGAATAGAGTTTTTGTAATAAATCTTTGTTATTGGAAATTGGGTATTTAATCCATTTTAAAGTAGAATTTAAATGCTTATAATTAATAACAAGTATAGGAATACCTCTTTCTATTTTAGAATTTTTGCTGACATAAAAAGCAGCACAACTCTAGGGAGACCTAGATTTAGAAATCAAACATTTTTGTTCTAGATCCTCAATTTCTTTTCTACAGTGTTCCTCTAATTCAGCATTCATCTGAATAGGCCAGGCCTTTGACTGAATTTGTCTCTCATCAAAATCTTCTTCATAAGAAAGATCAACAATATGTTGTTTTCGTTCCCAAAAAGTATTCGGAAAATCTGAACAAATTTTTTTAAAAAAAAAGATTGTAATTTTGATATTTTATCTTTAATATTAGGGGTTTCCAATTGGTTTTCTAAACATTTAAAAGAGACAATTTTTTTTAAGATTATCAAGATGAAAACTTTTCCCTTTAATTAAAATATTAATAGTATTTTCATGGATGAAACAAGTGTTCACAAGATTCAAACTTTTAGTTTTTGGTTTTTCAATAAATTGAAAAGTTAATTTTTTTAGAATTGTATTTAAAACAAATTCCGTTTTCACTAACTTTGAAAGGAGTAATTAGATTAATAAAAGGTATTCCAAGAATCACAATATGATGTATGTTATCAACTAAAACGAAAGAAGTTGTGAGGAAAATATCATTATTTAAAACTGAAGCTTCAGTTTTAAAATCTATTTTTAACTTAAAATTATTTGCAGTTGAAAGTTTTGCATGAGTATTTTCACGAAAATTTTTTAGCATTAAACCAGTTTTAATGCAATTTAAATCTGCTCTAATATCAAACAATGCAATGGTATCAATTTTAAAGTCTTTTGAAACAACAAGGATAATTTTAATAAAATATTTTTTCGAAGTAATTTCTCTTAAAAAAAAAGAAAATCTTTTGGAATTTTTTCAAGAGACTCAATATTCTGAACATCATGATCTTCTTTACGAGAAGTATTATCCGAATCAAAATCATTTTGTGCATATTTAGAAAAAAACAATTGTAGAGTTTAGGAATCATTCTTTTATTTTTCTTTTAGTTCTCTCAATTCTAATTTTACTTCCTTCACTTCTTTTTGAATATCATGGATAGAGACAGATTTATTTTTTATTTTCTTACCTTTTATCAAGAATATGAGTAAGATTGTAGGTATTGTTTCATGTGTTAGGAAGAATAGAAGATTTTTCTTCTGTTTTTTTCTACCTTATTGTGACTATCATGGATAGAGACAGATTTATTTTTTATTTTCTTACCTTTTATCAAGGATATGAGTAAGATTATAAGTATTGTTTGATGTATTAGGAAGAATAGAAGATTTTTCTTCTGTTTTTTTCTACCTTACTTTGACTAAGGAAATTTAAAAGTTTATCTAAATATTTTTTCTGAATCTGGGTATCATTTATATATTTGACAACATTTAAAAGGAATTCTTGCTCTTTAGTAAGGACATTTATTTGTTTTGTTGTTTCATTATATGAAAAATTAGATAAACTAGTAACTAACTCATCAACCTGTAAGGGTTTTCTATCTTCAAAATCAAAAGAGAAACTTCAGAGTTCGGATTCAGAAGAGTCTATAAGTAAATTGGAGAATCTAGACATAGTTTCTTCATCTAGTTGAATTTTATGCAATTTCCTATTTATTTTGCAGAATCTAGATGTATGACTCTTTTTGCTACATTTGTAACAAGTAATATCTTCATACTTACTAGTGGATGATGGTTTTTTGGAATTTTATTGTTTGGATCTTTTCTAATGAGGTTTTTTTTTGTAAAACTCATCATGAGATTTGGAAGATTTTCTTCCTTTATAGGCTTTGGAACCTTTTGGGTTTGTATTATGGGATTTATTTTTGCAGTTTCTTGTGCAAGAGAATGGTTTGCTGGTATTGATATCAAACTATTGACAAAAAGAACCTAACTCTTGTTTGGTTCGTTTTAATTCCCATTTTAGGTGTTTTTGGAGTTTTAAGTCTTGACAGATTTTGAGACCTTCTTTTTGGGTGAGACTAATCAATTCACTATAAGTGAAATCATTATAGGGTATGATCTGTTGCCCTGAGAATTACCTAATTTTATTTCTAACTTTGTTGCCTAAAAAGGTTAGTAAATCTGCAAGGAATTTTTCTTTCCAGAAAGGTTGGTTAAAGTCTTATCTGAGCATAACTCTAGTTAGAAAGGTATTCTTGTACCATTGGAAATCACTAAGTTTTTTGCATCTAAGGTTTGAAATGAGTTCGGCATTTTTATCTTTTAGATGTGAGGGATCACCTACGAAGTGTAGGGAAATAGTTAGAATTAAGGTTTGTAACTGCATCGTATTGAGGATTTCCTTATTCATCTAGGAAAGGCATTCTTGTTTCATCTATTTTGATGGAATTTAGAATATCTTCTTGTTGTTGTGAGTGAGATAATAATCCCACCATCCTTTAAGCTGGCCTGAGAATCTCGCCATAAGGAGTTTAGCAATGATCTTATCTTCGGTTCCTATTTGGGTTTTATAAGCATTGGTAGCCATAGTCATTTGCTGTAAAAAAAACTAAGAATATCATATTCAGTAATTCCATCTGTGTTCCAATTATAGACAGACAAGGCATTGAAGCGAGATTGAGCTATTGGTTTAATTATATCTATATTTGGTGCGGGAATTATTTGCAAAGATTTCTGTAATTGTGAGGACTGTCTCCAAGTCATTTTATTGATTTTAGGGATGGGTTTCTAAAATTGTCCTGAGGCATTACTAACATCAGAATCTTAGCTAATTGCATTTATTCTAGAAGTTGGAATTTCTGGGGCAATATGGTTAGAATCTGTAGGTTGGTTAGAACTACTGGTACTTGGACCAATTTTGCTTAATTGGTCCTGGATGGTTTTGATGAACTCAATTTTGTTGTCTTGGAATTTTTGGATACTATTTTTTGACATCTGAAAGGGTTGTAAAATTGGATTTTTTATTTTTGAATTCGTTTTGGAGGTTTGGGGATCTAAAGAAATTATGGGTTGTTTCCCTAAATGTTTTTCTATACGATCAAGTAGTCTTCCTAAGGTGTTGAGATGTGTATTTCAAAAGTTATTTTGAATAATGATATTTTTTATGTTAGTTTTATCATCACTACTTGGGTTTTTTTAGAGGAGTGGCATTTACAGTTTGATCACTAAAAGGGATTTCTATACCCTGAAAAAGTGGATGTGTGGACTGGATTTTCCTATAATCCGTAATGGTTTCCCATTCAGGGTTTTTGTTCCTAATGGTAACTGGATTAGCAGATTTAAAAGGATAGTCTATGGAGTTTTGTGAAGCATAACATTCAAACCAATCAAAAAATAGAATATGAGCTTTATTTTCACAAACAAATTCATAAATTTGGTCTTGAACCTTTTTCTTGGTTTCTAAAAAATTTAAAAAAAACCAAATTCTTTTTTTATAGTTATGTTCAACATAAAAATCATCATGTAGAAATGTTTTGTCAACTTGAAATTCTTATTCAATAACATTCAATTCATGAACTAGATTTTCAATTATGGCCTAAAAAGTCGGGCTTGTTGGTTCTTGTTCTAGTTCAGCTTGTTTGGGCTGATTAGATGAAGTATTTTGGACTTGAGTTGAGGAACTCTCTATCCTTGGGTTGATATAAATAGGTCTAAGTATTTCTGAGGTATAGTCTACATTTCGTAGGATGATATTAGTAGGTATATCGGATGTCGAATATCTAGGCATATACGGTACATTAATAATCGAAGGGAGTTGTGAAATTCTTCTTAAATCTACAATTTCTGATATGGAAGATTTGTTAGAGTATCTATTGCTAGTAGATCTTCTATTAAAAGAGAGTCTAACTCTCCCATCATGCTATTGAGTTATTTGTTTTAATTGGGTATTGGGCCTTAGGAGCTCAATGGGCTCAAGCCGAGAAATTCCTTTTAAAATCCATTCTTTTGGAAGAGATATTTCTCCCCATTGGATGCTCCTAGGTGTTACAGCATTTGCTTTAGTAAGATCTGTTTATAAAAGAAGGGTTTCACCTTTTTTACTATGGAATCTAGCACATATATCAAAGGCAGACATCATATTATAATGAACTCTTAAAATTAAAGCAACTGGAATAGAACCTTCAAGCATTTGGTAATTATGAGTTTTGATTTGTAAAACTAAGGATTTTAAGATATTTTTATCAATTAAAGAAATAGAAAAGTTTGGATAACAATCAAAAGATATAGGATCCATACATAGACTGGATTCAACAGAACTTAACAAGGAATCTTCAAAGTTTGTAAATCTAGCATCTTTAAGAATGGCAAGAATAGAAGTATTTAAGCCTTCTTTAGTTAGAGGTTTAATACCTACTTGAACTAATCCTATATGAACGTATTTATATTTTCTATCTACATATTTTTTCAAGGAATTTTGACTAAGTAACTAGATAGTCTTAAAAGGTTTAGACAATTGTATGTCCCGTTTTTCAGTTTTGATAGTAAAATCAGTTCTAAAGAGTTGGTATTTAGAGGTTTTATAGATTTGATCTCTATTAATTTTCGGTATTTTCCAATTATCTATTCCTTTTTCAAAATCTTCTATTATAATTTCTTCACTATTTACTATCTTCCTAGAATCGTTGGAAGCAATGGAAGCAGATTTAGAAGATGTAGTTCTATAGAAAATGGAGTCCATAATTATAAAGATTTTATAAAGAAAATTTATATATATATATATATACATACACACACTTATTATCAACAAAAGTGAAGGGGCTGATAGATTGCTAAAATAAATTTTTACAAAACCAAAACTCAATAGGTGGAGACTGCTAAGGAGATTAGAGATTGGAATGCAGGTGACGGTAGAGAGAAAGAAGAACAGTGAATTGTGGGACTTTGTGGACCTAGGATTCTGTAACTTGGGGTCTAAGACAAAAACTTAAAATGCTATGTCTAAGAAGAAAGGGACCCAAATATCAAAAACAACACAAACTCCTAGGCATGCCCTCTTATTTCCATATTCTGACTCTTTTTTTATAATATAATATTATTATTCTTTTTCTTTCTTCTTTTTCTTATAATAATATAATATTACTTAATTTAATTTAATTTCTTTTTATTCAATTTACTATATTCTTTTCCTATTACTCTACACTTTCTAATAATTTCACTTTAATTCTAATT
>CATIWF010176246.1:0-11572 GCA_949630135.1 Balakata baccata
ATCATCTTAATTTGAATAATTTTACATATTTTTTAATCTATTAATTTTCTTTATTCTAATAATTTTAAAATGATTTATAGTCCTACAAATTAGTATAATTTATTATCTTACAATTGAAATTGAAACATGCATAGTAAATTACATTGTTTGAATAAATAAAAAATCTGATTGATAACAAAAAAATTTTGATTTTTTTGTAGAAAAATTTCTTTAGAGTTGAAAATTAATTGAAATATCTTTTATATATATATATATGTGTGTGTGTGTGTGATTGATATCAATAAAACATTTGAGCTTATACACTCTTAAATTTTACAAAATTACTCCTTGAGAATTATATGTATGTATCATATTAAAAGTCTTTATGACAAATGTTTAATATATATGAACTTATGTGTATGAGAATTACTCTACACATACATTTTTTTATAAACAAAATTTTTTATTAATATGTGAAGGAAAAATCACCTTAATCAAGAATTAAAGTGATGAAATTCCCCCTATTTAAGCAAAAGCCAGGGCAAAATAAATCTTTGCCTCAAGTAGAACTGAAAAAATAAAGAACTGAATCAAAGCAAAGCATCAACGTAGGTAGCAGTTTTTTCCCCTTACAGCTACTCCAACATTGAAAAGGTACAGGTGACATTGCAAGGGTATTCATGACATAAGTGAAAAGAGGATAGAAAGAGGTAAACCAAAGCCAAACCCAATAGAAAATAAGGGGTGTTTGGTTCAAATGTGGGAATGAAAATGAAAATGGAAATGAAAGGGGATGAGAATAAGAATGATAGATTTCAGCATGTTTGATTCATTTTTATGCATTGAGAAATAGAAATAAGAATGAAATTTTATTTGCATATATTTAGTTAAATTATCATATTTATATAATATATTAATTTGTAGATCAACAATAATTAAGATAATATGTTTTTTTATAAAATAAAATATAAAGAAATCCTTGAATTAAATATATTTTCTATATTTATTTAAGATAATTACACTTTTAATTTTGTCATTATTAAAAAATAAATTAATATTATTAGAATTACATATTTTCAAACATTAATTAAGAGTAAGTATATTGAAAAATTAAAAATAATTATAGTTTATATTTATTTATAATAAAATATATTAAATTAAAATATACATTAAATACAATGTGCGTAATAATTAGAATATTTCATATTTCAATTAGTTTGACTTAATTCCGTCATTTCTTAAGGAGATGGGAACGAGTAATTTCCATTATTAGGAAAATCTCATTTCCATTATACATCTTTTTTTTTCTAACCAAATATTAATAACGGAAGTCACTCATTTCCATCCTATTTTTTCATTAACCAAATACCCCCAAAAATAATCAAATTATGCAGATTTGTTCCCTTGTTTTTGAAGACTTTATCATTCCTGGCATTCCACAAGGACCACAAAGAAATTGAGCCAAACAATCGGGATATAAATTGAAGATGAGTATTTCAATAGCAGAAAAGAATGGTAAAGTGAGTGACCTAAGAAGTTTCTATCCTTGCTGGCAGCCCAAACAAATTTGCCATTACCCAATATTAATATGCGAAAGTAATACATGTTTTTTTATTCATATTCAGAAACTCAACACACCACATCAAAACCACAATTTTTGAGTAACCTAAAGATGTGTTCAGAACATTAATAATATTTTACAAGGATAACACTTACTAGAACGGACCAATCTAACCACATACTAAGTAGTTAGTGCTTAGCATTCTTATGTAAGGGGAAAAAAAAAAGGTCATCTTGAGATCTTATACTGTATTGCCCGAAGCATGCTATATTCAATCCAGAGACATCATGGGTTCTCTTTGTTAATCTTAACACCACCTTCATCTTAACTAAAATAAAAATCATACAACTATGCTAAGCTAATGCAAGCTAGCATGGTGCAAATACTATAGTAGTATATTAGTATATGCTACAAAATCTTTTTCCTAAAGTTTGCAGTAGCTATTCAGTATTCACTATCCACCCAATTAATTAAATTACCTTTATCACAGTTAATCAGTCATGTTAAGACTTAAGCATGTAAAAACAATTAAGTTCGTTAGTTAATTAATTAATATCAATTCCTTAGTTTCTTTGATTCAAGTTCTTAGCTTGACTTCATTTCTTAACTTAGTATTCTTTGGCCTAAAAGCTTCAATGTTGAATTCTGTTTTACAGCACATTACTTTCTCCAATATTTTATGAGGGCATTCCTTAACGTGGCTTGGTTAACTAGAAAGGATAAAACTATCAAATCCGATGAATAGACTCTCATATATATCCAAGAGCAGAAGTACTATAGTTTATTGGAAAATAAAAGAAGAGAAGATCCGTATATATATATATATATATATATATATATATATAGCCATCATGCAATAAATATATACATATATAGCGACACTAAATGTCCACTTCTTGAAAAAAAAATGGTCTGAACCGACATCAAACCCTTCTTGGTGATAATAGCATCTCTATGCATGTTCCTCTTGCTCTTCCTTTTCTGTGTTAAATGAAAATAATATATTTGTTCACAGAGAACTAAAGATTCTGAAAGATTCTGACTGTCAGTAGATATTTCAGGCCTTAATTCTCTTCTCTTTTCAGTTTTGTTGGTTTAAGAGAAACCCACAACCACAAATGATTCTTTCAAGATTCAACAGTGAGATCATCAATGACGTATTATCTCAAAGGGGAAAAACAATAAACAGCCAATGAGCAAAACCCAAAAGCAAGAAAAATAAAAATGGGAAGAGAGATGAACCTTGAGCTAGCGTACTCGAAAAGCTTCCCAGTTGCAGAAAAGACTATGAGAGCAATCTCAGCATCACAAAGAATAGATAGCTCATAAGCTTTCTTGAAAAGCCCTCTTCTTCTCTTTGAGAAAGTCACTTGCCTTGCTGTTGGATTCACAATCTTCTTGATCTGGATTTTTTGCCTTGCCATTTTCCTTTTTTCCCCTAATACAAGAAAGCTTCAACTCATCATCTTTCATGCAAAATCACCCACATACAAATTATCATTTACTATAACAAAAATAAAAAATTGAAAGTGTGTAAATGTGGAGAGAAAATCCATGGATTTTGATTAAAAAAAAAAAGAAGAAATCTAATGCATTTTTTTTACCTGCAAAAATCAAGAAGAGATCTTGCCAATAACAAATCCAGCTACAGTACTTAACAGGTAAAAAGAAGACATTCATGAACCGAATAATAAAAAATAAAACAAAATGGAATCCACTGAGAGGGAGAATGTTTCTCTAGAGAGAGAGATTAAAAAAAAAAAGGGTTGATAAATGGGAATAAAGAAAGAAAACCGCATAAGTAAATCATGCCAAGAATCTGAAACTAAGATTAAAATGTTAAAAAAAGAAAGAATCTAATCAAGAAAACCAACCCTAACAAAAAAAAAAAGGAAAAAACTTACAAAAGAATTGAAAGAAAGAACCCAAGTGGTGAGCAAGAAGAAGAATGGCAGCAGAGAGAGATAGAGAGAGGTGTACCTAAGCCACCAGTCCAAGTTCACTGGCAAAGGAGAGTAAGAGCCCACAAGAATTGGCTACATTATATCCTTAAGCTTTCATCTGTAAATGTAATTGCTTTGCTTTTCGATCTTGTTGTCGTTTTTAGTTCTGTTGTTGAAACCTCACACTCAAAGCCACCAATGGTAATTTAACTATTAAAAGAAACGAGGAAAATTTTTTATTTTCCTAAAAAAAACAAGGAAAAGGAAAGATTCCGCTTATGGCCAAACAAACCACAAGTGTCAGTCTAAAATCTTCTCACATTGATTTAGTTGATAAAAATGGAAAAAGAAATTGAAAGAATTCTTTTTAATAAAAAGTGTTTTTTTTTAAATATTATTTGAAAGAAAAAGACCAAATTAATGAAAGTTGATAAAAGTGTCCGACTCAAGTTCAGCATCACTTTTTAACATATTTTTATGCTGTAAATTTTTAAAATTATTATACAACAAGATATTTTCAAAGCTCAAACCCCAAATAATATTTTACGGAAAAAAAAGAAGAAATTTATAAATATTCAAAATTTTATCATAGTACAGAAAAGTAGTAACTGTAGTGGGGTTGCTTTGTGTATGGATAATATGCTGGCTGACTTGTCAGAATTATGACACAGAATTGTACCCTCGTACCAATCACGTCTAACAACCATTTAATAAACAAATAATTATTTTACTATTTCATTTTATATTTGGAAATGGAAAAATTCACAATTCAGTCCTTAAATTGTGGTGTTTGTTCAATTGAGTACCTATTTTTCTATTTTATTCTTTTGAAACCTTCAGCAGTTATTGTCCCTTTTTTTTTTTTTTTTATTACAAAGGGATGGTAAAACCCAGTAACCCACAAATAACAAAGGATTATCTTCGGTTATTTTACTCTTCATTGAATACATATAATAAGAGACATGAACATTTTTTCCCCTCCCAATTCTGCGAATTTTGTCATCTCCATGTATAAAAATTATTATTTGGTGATTCAATATAATAAAAGTATTTTTTTAGCGATTCAGCAAAACAAAAATAAAATCTAAGCACACAATTGAATAAAGGCCAAATTACATAAAAGCAATTTGAAATTTCACTTTTCTATCAAACACAATTTTATTTTTTATTTTTTAAATTCAAAAAATATATATATATATATATATATTTAATTTTATATCAAAAGTAGTTTCCGAAGTAATTTAATTTAGTTTGATAGTAACGTAATACTCCAAACCTATTTTTTTAATTTAGTATTGCTAACAGGTATTAATATGTGTATATAATATTTATTTTTAAAAATTAATATGACAATTTTTTAAAAATTAATAGTGTAACAGTAGTTAAAAAAATTACATAAATCTGTACAAAACTAAATATCAAATGACTCTAAGTTATATAGATATAAATATGTATACTTAAAAGTAGTTGCATGTAAGCCAAATCTATGCAAACATAATAAGATTAATGCAGACGTACTTTCAATATGAAAACCGTTCATATAACTGAATAAAAAAATAGATTTGGAGTATCATGTCACTCTCAAACTATATTAAATTTTTTCTGAAATTATATTTGATATAAAATTATAAATATGTATATTTAATAGTTAAAAAATAAAAAAAATATAATTATTTTAACGTAAAAATCAAAATTTAGAATTTTTTTTTTATGTAAATTGTCCTTGAATAAATAACAAAAACAAAAAAAGATCAAATTATGCAATTTGCCATAAAAAAATTTCATATTATCTAAAGCTTAAAGAAGAGCATTAGAGCAGTACTTGTGGTTCAGGCTAGCCCTCTTATAGCGTAGATTGTAGAGTGTAGAGGTGTCTAAGCTAATTTTATTAGATAAAATTTTCTTTTGTTTGGTGAAGATAAGATTGAGATTTAAATACAATAAATGAAGTAATTTGGTGATATTTTCTGATAGATGGTGTTATAAAATGCCAATGTTTTCAAATATAGTTAAATATCACGCGTACTCTTTATAAAATTATAAAAAAAATTTATTTAAAAAATTATTAAATTATATTTTTATTTTATTAAATATTTTATAAAAAAAATTGTAAATATTTAAAATTTTTATCATAGTACAGAAAATTGCTTTTTTTACTAGCACGTATGAACAATGGTGGGGTTGCTTTGAGTATGGATCATATGCTGGCTGACTTGACAGAAGTATGACACGACCTTGTACCCTCGTACCAATCACGTCTATCGACCATTTAAATAAATAATTAATTATTTTACTATTTCACATATATTTGGAAATGGCAAAAAAAAAAAACACAATTCGGTCCTTATAAAATGTGGTGTCTGTTCAATTGAGTTTTTTTTTTTTTTTCTTTTAATTGGCTTAAAACATGTGTAATTCCTCTAATTTTTCTATTTTTTTATATTGTCTTTTTAACTATTTTTTTGTTATATTTATTCCGTAATTATCATTTTTTGGCCATATTAGTGCCTCACTCGTTTGAAAAACAACAAACGTACCACACTTGAAAAAGGAAAGATAGGCATTGGAATCTACAAACATGAAAAAGGCAAAATGTATTCCATAAAGCTACTTTGACTGTCACTCTTTACTAGGGATACAATGAACAGGAATCTGTAAAAATTGTTCTATTTAAACTCAAATGTGATATATATATAATCGTCTCAACTCTATTTAAAATTATAATATTAATATATGTATTTATTCCAAATTTAATTAACATTATTTGTTTAATATTTAAATCAGTTTAATTATTTATTTATCACTCAAAATTTTAAAATAATTAAAATAAAATTCAAAACTAATTAAATTTTTTAAAATAAAAAACACTCTATTATACATTTATATAAAATAAATGAAATAAAACATAATATCTAATTAAACACATTCAAACTAAAATAATTTATCAAATTATTCAAAAATAATATTAAAACAATAAAATTATATATTATTCCATTATAATAGAAGAATTATATTTCAATCCCAAATTCCTGTTACATTTGTAATTCATCAACCTTTAGAAATACATAAAAAATAATTAATATATTATATTTATTAAATTACAATAGACTAAATTGCATATATATATATATATCAGATAAAGGATGCCTAAAAGCCTCTATCTATACACTACTCAAACTTGTCACAAATTTAAAAATTACTATTCAAACTCATCTTAAAATCTAATAAAGTTACCTATTAGGATTTAAATTAGTACGGATAGATGTGAGTATCCGCTAAATTCATACTTGTTGTCATCACCACTCATTACTGATGAGATTATTGCCAATTAAAAAAAAAGTTTAATTATATATTCAAAACCAGCAGTTAGATGGGAACTTCTTTTGTAAAGACAGAAACCATAAATAAATTTACAAATCAATCCAATTGAACCAGTTTATAAAACCAATTCAATCATAATTGGCTATGCATATAAAATAATCCGATTGAACCATCTAATGCCTCACACAAAATATAAGCACAGCTATCAGAAATAGGGATGGATGTAGGATTTATTATTAGTGGGGCAAATTTAATTTAATAAAATAATAAATTAAAAATTATATAAAGACTATTGATATATAGAAAAAAAATACAAGTTATTTTGTAATAAATTGCATTAGTATCTAATATAAGATTTTCAAATATAAAAATTACCTTCTAAATTTGATAGTAAAAAATAATGGTATAAATGAACAAGCTATTTATAAGCTACTCGAACTCGATTAGGAGATAATTGAATCGAGCTCGATTATTATAATATTCAACTCGTAAGAGTGACAAGCTTAATTGAGTAATTGATTTTTTTTATTATTTGTTAAATCACTTTTAAATCATTAGTATTTAAATATATTCGAGTTTAATTGAGTGGAGTTAATTCGAATAATAGAGTTAAGTTGAGCTGAATATACTATTATTAAAATTTTTAATTGATTTGAGTTTTGTTAAATTAAGTTCAAATAGTTTGAATATTTTTCCAGTCAAACTTCGAACAATTAAAAAAAACTTGATTTGAGTTTGAATCGAATTCGAGTTTCGGGTCTGGTATTGTATTGACTCCACTTGACTTGATTACACCCCTAGTCAAAAGATAATTTTAAAAAGATATCATATACTAAGTAAATGTCTATATAAAAAATTAATTATTAGTATTCTAAAAAGAAAAATAACATAACAAAACCAAATTAATAATTAATATATTAAAAAAACCAAAAAAATACTATCTCCTTATATTTTTTTCAAAAATTACTACAGAAAATATACAAAATTAAATTTGCTTTCAAGTTGGGGCAATCTCCAAACTTATAAGACCAATTGATCAACCCTTGGTGCTCAAATAGCTAAAAAATGGCAGATGGTCCCTCAAATTTTATACTAATGACATGATAATCAAGTCTTGAGTAACTAATTCAAAGCAAAAAAAAAAAAATTCATTTCAGAGAGTGAAACATACTGGGGCAGCAGTTTGATGATCAAGCATAATTGTAAAAGTACATCTCATTGATGAGTGATAACTTGTCACAAATTAAAACTGCCAAGGATAGAGAGATTCAAATAGTCAATTCTAAACAGTTGTTCAATCTCCATTGCCCTCGCCACGACAACCTATACAATTTATATGAAAAATCTAATCAAAACAACCAAAACGAGAACTTTGGTCTGATAAAATGCAGAGAGGACTGAGGGTAAATAGAAAAGCTCCTTAACACTGTCATGTATACTGAAAAAATTCCATGTCTAATTTGGAGGAAAGCCGACTATTAGTATAAGGTAAGCCCACTGTTTTGCAAAGAAAAAGCACCAACAGTCCACAGCTTATAATTTTAATCAATTATGTATATTATTAAATTTTATTTTCGTCAATACATGTCATTCCAATAATAACGGCTGACGATTTATTATGATCACCAACAGCTATGGTAGCAGGTAATGCAGAAAACAAAATATGCAGTGTTATGATCTTAATGATTTATTATGAGAAAGTTACCTGAGCAGTCTCAATCTTTGAATCTTGCTTCTCAATGTCCGAGGACAGAGGTCGTAACATGCAAACAAAAAATAAATCTGATTCGCCAAAAAATGATCGGTGGCTTTGCTTGTGGATAAACAATACAAATTAAGTTATTAATAGACCATCATAAAAGGAGCATAGAGAGTAAAAAAAAAAAAAACAATCAATGCTAATATTCTAAAAAATTCTAGAAAAATATAGAAATATTAAGATATGCAATTTGAGATTGTAATTAATAAAAATTCATAAAAAAAAAAAGCAGGGAATTGGATCAAATGTCGCAGGTTCAGGGGCATCAAATGGCTTGCACATGATCCAAGGAACACAAGTATTCGTTGAGACAGCCATATTTGCAGCCCGAGTCATATATGCATGACCAGCAGATCCAAATACTGTCTTCTGGTTAATACTCATTATTTAAACATCTAAGTTTAAATCATAAAAAAGAAATAAACCCAAAACAGAAAGGTGCGAAGATAAACGTAAAGCTCAGCTTGATGAACCAACTTGACGAACTGAACCAAATCTACCCACCCTCAAAATTGTATTGCATATTCATTAATTAGAACAATCAATATAAGTGAAACTAACCCAAAACAGAACTAAAACAAGAATAAAAGAGAAAATATTTGTTCGTTAAAATTTGTATTGCATATTTCCTAAAAAGCTTGTGTAGGCCCATGAATATCTGCAATATTTGCACAATCATTAGTAGACCGAAGATGTAACTTCCAACAGGTCTCTCCAGTATTACTTCATTAAAATTTCACTGGAAAATGAAGCTGGTAATAAGTGATGACAAGAGGTAATCTCGCTAGATTGTGATCTCCTGATTCCCGAAAGACACACTACAGGATCTTTATCTACAACAAGATGTAATCCCATTAGATGGTGATCTCCCAATCCACGATCCAATGATCTATCAATCCCAGAAGGAGATACTACAGAAACCAGATAAAGATTCAAAGATCTTATAATCCGCGACAAGATGTAATCTCACTAGATGTGATTCCCCGATCCATGATTATCCCAGAAGAAGACACTACAATCATACAAGATCCCATGATCTCATGATCTGGGGATATTATGATCCTGTGAAACGACATCGCTGATCCTTATGATTCACGATCTACAGATCTTATGATCCTGTGAAACAACATCACTAATTTTTATGATTCACAATTCACGGATCTTGATCCGGTGTGAAGGAAAAAAATACTACACAGCCTCAGTGCATAAAACAGGGCACTGACACAACATGTAATAAGCATTAAATGATCATACAGGTCAAGCGCGGTGCCTGCTAACTAACGTGAATAACTAGCTATAATTATGACCTGACAGAGCCGGCTTGAACCATATTATGCCATAAGGGTATTAGACATATGATGGAGGAAAAGAATATAAAAATCTCAGACAACATACATAAGGTGTAGGTTAACTTTTGATCTCTCTCGCTATACTTTTTTTCACTTTTTTCTTTTATTGACTTAAGTATCGAAGGAGTTCACCGAAGTCATCCTCCGGTCAGGTCTTATTATTTCAACAATACCTCCATACCTATAAATGCATATCATGATATAATCATATAACAATTGCAAAGACTAGTTTGAACAGAAAGAGGAAATATTCAACAATAATATGAGATTTCAACAGAAATCAGCAAATTAAACTTTGAAATTAGATCACTGATCACATATGTGCTTGTGATCTCATTTGAGTGGGTATATATAGATATATATGCGAGAGGGAGAATGGGAAGCGAAGGAGTGCAAGCACACAAATCATCAAGGTCAATTTCAGTTCATCTCATCTTGAAGGCTTTAATTTTAAACAATATTTCCAGCTTTTATTTTTCATCACATGTATGCCAGCTTTAATTATATTCTTACACTAACATGAATTTATTATCCATATGCATAGAGAAGAACGAGAAAGTCTTGATCAATATAATTCGGATATAGATATAAATACTGAAAAATAATATTTAAAAAATATTAAAATATGAATACGTATAAGAAATGTATAAATATTAAAAATATTTAGATAAATTTAAAAATATTAAAAAAGTACATAAAAAATAAAATTATAAAATAATACTTTTTTTTATATTTTTAACTTCCTCCCTTCCCGTCTCTACACCCCCAAGGCAAAAATAAGACAAAACAATGGATGGGAAGAAGAAGGTGTACCTTTTTTAACCCTTAATGTGATTTTTCTTCCAAATATGAATTGTCATCGATCTTTCTCTATCCTAAGCATTCATATTCAATAAATTAGCAAGAACCAAAGAAATTCAAGATAAAATTTCAAGGCATCACCAAACTCAACTTCGAATCTTCATTCAGAATCAATGGCGCTTGTTAGCGAAACCCTAAAAGCAAGATATCCACCTCTTGCGCACTAGTTTCGAACCCTCTCTGTAAAATCCGGAAAGCGAGAAAAGACAGAGGGAGGGAGGGCAGCATCTTATTCATTTCGCGAGAACTTCCACATCAGAAAAGCATTCAGAGTCCTTTCCGGTGCTCCCCCAAGCGCAGCTAAAGGCTTAACCTAGCCCTAAGGAAAGCAATTGACATAATATAATAATAAGTTTTTGCTTACTTTTCCAGTCATTCATTTCAAAAC
The DNA here is from genome assembly GCA_949630135.1 of Balakata baccata. NCBI lineage: Eukaryota > Viridiplantae > Streptophyta > Magnoliopsida > Malpighiales > Euphorbiaceae > Balakata > Balakata baccata. The sequence goes on from CATIWF010176246.1 coordinate 11,162, forward strand.
AACAAGGTGGAGATTTATCGTTGGCGGTGGCGGCTGGCAATTGGATTGCGAGTGAGAACTGAGATTGGGTTTTCCACTACTTTTCTGCTCACAGATGGTGAAGCCGTTGTTTTCCTGTTGGATAAAAAATGAGCTGCCGGTGGATCTGACCCGATGCAGCAATGGCGGTAGAGAGACCTGTATTAGAAATGTTAGGTTTAACTTTTTTGAGTGATAGAGAGATATGAGATTTTTCTTAGCTCTGCCAAGTTTTTCTTTATTTTTTTTACAGGAAAATTAGGGGGAAAGAGTTCCCTCTAAATTGTTATACCTTCTGTCATTAAAGGTTAAGAGAAATTCTTGAAATAATTTATTTTTATTAGTTGATTTATATATTAATAAATTATTTTATAAATAATATAGTAGATTTAA
>CATIWF010176249.1:0-10429 GCA_949630135.1 Balakata baccata
CTAAACCTATATGTAGTGGACATATGGTTGGCATAGAGAGAATCAAAACCAAACTTGAAGTGGGGCCTCTCACATAATTATTCAAGACAAAGAAAATCAATTGATGATTGGATGGTAGTAACACTATTCAATACTTACCCTACTTTATCACTACAAATTTCTGATAAAAATTCCAAAGTTATTTAAGGCTTCACAGTCCTCCGGTGTGGACATAAAATTGTACACATCCCATAAATGTTTGGACTGTACACTATGATTCACCCTTTCATGAAACCTCTTAATTAATTATATAATCTCGGCCTACATTTCCCATACTCTTATAAGATTATTTTTAAATTATTTTTTCACATAAAAAATCAACAAAATACCATTAAAAATTAATATAAGATTCAATAAAATAAAATTTTGAATCAAATTCTTAATATGAAACCTATAGAATATTACATCTATATTTTTAAATTAAAGTTTTTATTTTTAGTTACGTGTATATATAAGGCTGTAGGCATGCACAGTTTCTTTGAATTCTTTTATTTAATTTGTTTTGAAGACTTTTGCTAAATTTTGAAAACCTATTGATCTCAATGAGAATAAACCAAGTATTTCTATTAGCATTAAAGGATCTTATTCAGCAACAGAAACCGCAAAAGAATTAAATCCTCAGCAGGTGCAAGATTTGCAACACCAACAACTACATTAATGGCATTAACATTTTCACATTAAATAAAACAATTAATTTCTTCTTTGACATATAATTTTTTTTTAAACAAATTACAAGTATACTTCTTCAACCAAAAGTTCAAACCTAAACTCTCATTTACATCTATAAGAATATTACTTAAAATCTTCAAGTATGAAAATTGCTCAAAAAAGAAGGAAACGGACAGAAAAAAAGAAAATCTCTTACCTAAAAGAGAATTCAAGCTTGGAGATTCTAATAATTTATATATGTGTATATAACTTATCTGTTATGCAGAGGATTTGGTCCCGTATAGATTTTCCTCTTTTCTGCACCAAAAATTTCATCATCTGAATCTTTACTGTGTGCATTTCCTTTGAAGGCGCCATTAGAGTTTGCAGAAGAAGTAAGCTGATGAGAACAAGAGACTCCACATTTGGATCTGCTAAATTTTGGATAGACAACAGCAGAACATGGAGTTTCTAACTGTGAGATTATCAAGAGAAGAAGAAGAGAATAGCAAGCCAGCTGATCTCCATTTAGACCCATCTGCCTTCTTGGACTTGAAATCATATTCAAAGCATGGAAATGGATACCCTTTTGGTTAAAGTTGTCTTCTTTTGATTTGTGTTTCTCTTTTCAAAAACTTCGATCAGATGGGTTTCTTTTGAAATTGTAGGGTTTTATGAAGAAACTTTTTGGTTGTTTGTTTAGAAAGAAAGAAGGCTTTTAGCTTATTTAAGCCTAGGAATTTGAAGAAGTCAATTAGGCAAAAAAGAGTCAAAATGCATAGGATTTGCTGCCTTTCAATTTTCTCTTGAAAAACAAAAATAGAGATGGATTTCAGTGAGGGCGCTATTGGAAACTTATTATTTATTTATTTTTTTCTAATTTCAGAGCCTAAAATATACTCCCTCCATTATTTTATATTAGTTTTGGGTAAATATTTTTTATTAATTAAAATATTTTTATTAATTATTTTAGTTGTTAAAAAGAAAGTAATATACTCATTTTATATCTATAATTATGTATATTAAATGAGATTTTTAATATTCGCAATAAAAATTTAAATGACACAGAACGGAAGGGAAAGAGTTGTTGGAATTTCTAACCGGAAAATGAAAGCTACTCTAGATCCTTAAAAGGTTTTATAGCTACTTGGTTTGAGTTTTGATATATTTCTTTGGAAAATTCTAATGCTCATTTTATTTTAAATCATTCAATATCTTTTAACTAATTGAACAGCAGATTAATTTAAATTCATGTTGAACAAACACATGAAGACTGCTTGATATTACGTTTGAAAAAGTGTTTTTCGAATTCTTTTTAATTTAAATTATTTTTGAAAAAAATATATAAATAAATATTTTTTTAAAAAATATATTTAAAAAAACAGTTTATAAAAAATTAAATTACCAGTTAATTAAATAAAAAATTCTAAACCTTATTATATAATGATGAGTGTCTTAATGAAGTTTTTAGCTTTGAGTAGTAAAATTACAATTTTTTCTTTCATTCTTAAATATTGTCATCTGGATCTACTAACTATAAATATCTCTACACATCATTATTATACTTCCTGTAATGAAATATCAATTAATTATGCCAAGATGATCTTCATGTCTCCAATTATTTCCCATTATAATTATAATTAATAAGAAAAAAAATCCTATTACTAACATTCTTCCTCCCTATTGGTCAATTGTGTAAATTAGTGACTCAACTATATTTATTGTGCAAATTAGTGACTCAACTATATCTTTTAACGCTAATTACACCTTAAGTATAATTGTATCAAAGTTTAAATTTTTGAAACTTTAACCGCACTAAATCATAGTTTGAAGTACAACTTTACCCCAATTTTTTGTACAATTAGGAGAGACTGATTTGCACATTTTGCCTTAGACTTTTATCCCGCCGTGATCAATTGTGTACACAGGCGGACTCTTTTCTGTTAGTCTACCATGCATATGCATGCATTTGAGTATACTTGAACTTTCAATCAATAAATACAAAAATATTAAGTAAAAAAGAAGGAATAAATTAATTTGTAATATATCTTTAGTCAACGACATAATTAACTCAATGGAGTTGTAATTTGATAAGGGTACAAACCATAACCTAATCAATTAGGGTCTCAATGTGGACCCATCCAATTTAGTTTGTTCAAAACTAATTATTTACCTTTAATTTTAGGGCCATTGTACAACATTGATGATGGATCTTAATAACTTTTCAAACACATAATAATAATAATAATAATAATAATAATAATAATAATAATAATAATAATAATAATAATAATAATAAGAAGAAGATTGAATTTAGCTAATTTTGTGAAGGTATTATACATAATCAGGGGAAATTGCATTATCATATGAAAATTTATATATATATATATGTCAAAATGGGGTGTGACATAAACAGGTGGGAGATGAAAATGAGAATGTTTGTAGCGATAACTTTCCTACAAGAAATGATGATGTTGTTAGCCACTTTTCATTTTAAGAGGAAAAAAAAAAAATAGTACATCAAAGTCATAGACATTTGATTAATTTTTCTTTCTTTTTTCACACCAAGGCTAAAGAAATTCTGAGCTGGTGATGACATAAATCTTTATCATAACTTTCTAGTTTATGCTCATGTTTTGGTATTTTTATTCACCCCTACATATTAATTACTATCATATATATATATATATATATATATATATATATATATATATTAATTTACTTACTTTATTAAGTTCTCCAGACTTTGATAAAAAAAAGAAAAATCATTTAGATTATTAAAGGATTGATTGAAAAGAAAAATTCACACAATTTAACCTTGAAATATAGCTGTAGCAAGTGAAAAAGGTATGGACTGGCCTCATAATTAGAATTCAAGCTAGTAAAATAAGTAAAACAACTTATTTTCTAATTAGTTTTTTTTTTTTAATGGTAAATATGTTTTCAGTCTATATATCAATTGATTGAAATTAATATTGTTATTGTTGAATAAGATTATAAAGGGCGATAAAGTATTTCCAAAAGGATTTTACGGTAGCTACATCTCAGAATTCAAATTCGAAACTTCTGATTAAAGTGGAAAAGTTTTTTTTGTAACTCATACATCTTAAATTCTAAATAGACTAGTCTTTCATTATGAGTTATTGCACTCAAGAGAAGCATGTTAAAAAAATGTTTTCAAGGTACAAATCAGCCCCTCAAGGGCGGGCCAAATAGCACCTCAACTCCCATAGTATGTTCACGTAAATTGTAATCTCCACTTTTTAGCCAAATAAATCCAAATTTGTTCGTTACCTCCTAAACAAAAGCTGACTTGGCTGACTCCCCAACCATTGTTGGATTTTATACATACATCTCATGTGTAAATTCGGCAATGGAAACAAAAATTAAAACCCAAATTGGATCAGCCTATGTATTTCAATTTTGAGATTTTTTTTTTTTATCTATTCATGAAAGGAGTGATTGCTTTTGTTTTTGCAACTTTGTTAGATTGTTGTAAATTATAACAACCCAAAATTTAGATTGACTGTATAAATATCCACGCAAAGGAAGAAACCAAAAACTATCAACAACTTGGAGGAGATGGCAGCCAAACCCTAGATGCTAGTGTAGTATGCTACCTAGAGATAGAGAGAAAACTACACTATTTTTGTAAGAGGGTTGGCCGAATTCTCCTTTTGAGAAGGATATTTATGCTCTCTAATCCCTTTTAGGATTGGAGAAAGAAGAGCTCTGCTCTTTTCTAGAGTACACTACCCAATATTGACTGAAGTCAATAATCCAATTCAAATTGGATTTCACCCATTTATAACTTTTATAAAAGATTCAATTTTCTTTCTCTCTAATTTGAATCCAATCTGGAACTCATTTCATTCATTCTATGTGTATAACCTAATAAGTTTTTCGGATATGTTGACAGCCCAAGTTTATGGAAGAATTCTAATCCAATTAGCATTATGTGAATTAAATTTAAACTTATTCAGTTTACTTTCTCAATTACTAAATTTAAATTAATATACTTTCTACATGTGAAATATTTAGTATCTAATATATATTAAAATAGTCAATTTAGTTAGACTCGAGTTTGATTCTCTCTCTCCGTATATGTAAATAAAAAAAAAAGTAGCCAATTGACCTACTTTTAATTAGTATTCATTATAAATTATTTAGCATCTAATCAATAATATATAGTTCATCAATAAATTTTTAGTTTAAAATTTATTCAAAATTAATAATATACTTCTATTGTATCCTAAAACAAAAGATACATCACAATAGCCAAATAATATTGAAAAAAATCTAAGGACACCATATCTATTATTAATTTTTTTTCAATTAATTTTGTTACTATGGTTCCTTGTTTTTTCTTCATTTTTATTTTTTCAATAATTTGATATATTTTGAAAGCCAATCACTTGTAAAAAAGTAGAGAAAGGGTTTATGCAAAATGATGATCGAGTGGGAATAGCATCGCCTTTAGATGGCAAGACACAGAAATAAAATCCTTAAATGGGAAATTGTCCTTATGAGTGCATGCCACATTATTAGGCCATAGAATATATTGCAATGCAAGCAACTTTGGTTTCTCCTTTTTATCATTGTTGCTTTTTATCTTTTTTCTCCCTTTTTCTTTTTGTTTTCTCTTCTCATGATTTGGTCAAATTCTTGATCCTATTATTATTACAACATAACTCATATACTATGAGTTTTTATTGATTGTAACATGACCTTTTCATGCCCTCATCAAACTCCGTCTGTGATTAGAACACAACTACTACGAATTTTCACTTTTCTCATATATATGGTCTCCTTCAAATTTTTAATCATGTTATATAGAGCCTTTCATTACTTGATTTGTTCTTTCTTTTGATACTTAGCCATGTCATGTGCTTTCCATTCTCTTTTTGCTTTGACAAACCACAACCACAAAAATAACTTACACCCACAACATATAATTGCTATAATGCATATTATTAATAATTAATTTAGGTTTTGAAAATATTAATTAAAAAAATTTATTACAATATTTATATTTTGTATAACATTTATAGTTTACCTCAAACAACTTGTTTGTCACACAAATAACTCAAAGAAGGGAGTTGAATTGAGTTAATTACATATTATATATTGATTTCGCTTTTAATTTGAAAAAGGACAAACTGAATAGCTTTTTCTGGCTTTATATATTTCTATTTGAATAGGAAAGGAAGGAGAATGAGCTCAATGAACTGTCTTTGTGAATGCAATGTAAAAAAAAAAAAAAACCTCTTCCCAAAAACATTTAAATCAAATAAATAGAAAACTTATAAAAAAGATCACCTTTACTATTTGAAAAGCAGTGAATGCTAAAGCGTTTGTGTTGATTTCGCTCAAATTTGAAAGACTAATGTTTCTTAATGCAAAAAATGAGTAAAACAAACCTGAAAATAAGTTATATGCAATGGTGATACAATGCACTTTAGGACCAACTTGAACACAAATCGATATAGATAAGGCTGTCTATCATCAACATCTATGGAGAGTTGGGTTGTGCGTAGCCCGTTGAGCTAGCTAACATGTAGTACAACTCTCCTTTAACTGCATCCATCAAGCCCAGCAAATAACTAAATTAGCAAACTGATGGAAATAAGTTATATGCATGGTGATACAATGTTCTATGTATGCTTGATTATAGTAATTATATACCTTCTGCATATATGATTAAAAGTCAGCTTCAATCTATCACCGAGCTCTAATTGTTTGCCAAGCTTGTCTAATAACTAGCCCCAACTAGCTTTGTTCTTCTTGTTTAAAATTATAGGGTGAAGTTGAGGCCAACCATCCTACCTCATAGCTATGGTGGCAATTTCAACCCATAACCATCAACCCACCTATATCTATCCATTTAAATTAGGGTATGAGTAGTTCAAATATAAAGGAGTTTAACCCATATATCCATTTAAACCAATATATAAATTTAAAAAAAAAATTCACCAAAATTTTATTAAATTTCTAATAAAATTTTTAGAAAAACTACTTAACATATTAATAATTTTTAGCCATTTTTGATATACTTACATAAAAATTTTTAATATTTTTTTCTAAATTTTTTATTAATAAAAAATAAATTATATAATTTTACAGTTAATATATATTTATTACCTTTTTACTAAAAATTATTATTTTTACAATTAAAAAATTAATTTTGGAAGTTTTCGATAGAATTTAAAAAAAATAATTACACATTTAAACTGTCACATTTGCTTATTTGAGGCACCGATTGATGCACACAAATTGAAATCAAATAAGTGAAGACAATCAGAAATTGAGCATATTGTGATTGAAACAACACAAATACGATTAGAGTCTAATTACGGACTTAAAAAAGTGAATAATTAGTATACGGACTTATGACACTAAGTTATCAAGTGAGACCCATAAGAAGGGCAAAATCGTAAATTTATAATTGTTGGTTCAACGAGTAAATTGTGAGCCAAATACATCAAGACGTAGGGCATGTTAAGATAAGTTTGTGAGAAAAATTTTATGTCAAAATTCATCTATTTAGAGTACCAAATTGATGAAATAAAATTCAGGTCTAGATAAGTTTTAACATTTTTATATATTAAATGGATAAATGGGTGGATTAGGGTTAAATGAGTATGAGTACCCGCATAATAAATTAAATAGGTTAATGGGTTATAAACAATCCAACTCATATCCTCCCATTTGCCACCTCTACTCATAGCACACTAACAATTGTTTTTATTTTTATTTATTATTTTTTTTTTTGAATGAACAAAAAGGAAGTAGCCATATAACCTTATGATGAGCCTACTCGAAGATTCAAGGAAGTAGTTGTATGACCTTATGATGATTCACTTGAACATTATGTCTAAAATTACTTGATTTAGAAGTAGCATTAGCCCTAGCTAGGATTCTTATACTATGTTACAACTGGGTTAGTATTTAATTATTCAATGGTCAATCCCTTTTTCCTGGACATCTTAGAGATATGCACAACCAAAGGACAACCTTCATAGCATTTATACCTCAACATAATAGGAATTCTCTTTACTACACTTTCAAATCTACCCATTAGCTACAACATATTCACACTGTTAGCATAATCCCTTGCTTATTTTACATCACCAGAACTCATACCTGTCTTTAGAAATTTGTAGACCTCAACTTTATAGCACCTATATATCTTATAGGCATCTCAAATGACATCATTCATTGAACTATCATTACCAATATCAATACCAACATGTTATTTTGGAGTCACTGACTCACTATCACTATATATAAATCCTTATCAGATTCACTACTTCCATCAGCCCTATTGCCTTGCTTAACCCCATACGTGTTATGATTACATTCCTTATTAACCCCATTTGGCTGTACATTTAGAGATGAAAATTTTAGTCCTACATCAATATCAACAACCCCAACATAATTTTCAACATCTTTGTATATGACGCATGATGTCATTATTCACCACTCTTCTTTGACCAATAACAATTGAATGTGACAATCTAAGAAGCACGAACACACTAATTTTTGAGAGAGACCACGTGTTGGACACTTGGATATGCAGACATGCGGTGGATATATGTTGAACACGCCACGTGGCGTGTCATTGACCGGATACAAGGTCAAAGATTTTGGATACATTGTTGGAATACGACTGGAAGGAGGATCGGTTGTACTTTCTATGGTCCACCACACTCTTCTATTTTTTAGTCCTTCCATTTCATCTACACCCATATTAAAATCTTGCCCCATAATGGAATCTCTGGCTCTCAAATCAACCACAAGATTGAATTTGAATATCAACAAGCATAAGAGGACCAGACAGTGGCGTTATGGAAGTCATTTTTGTAATGAAGTAGTGTTCTAACAAACTTGCATTCTTTAAGGCATAAACAACCTCATAAATGCTTATCTCTTAGCTCCACAAGGTATAATATTATTAAGCAAGGAGAGAGAATGTGGAGAGACGACTAGAGGTAAAGATGTAGAGAGAATATATAATGATGAGCTAATGATAGAATTTCTCTAAAAAATTGTTCAAAATAGTGTCGTTTTGAAAGATATTTTGAGGGCACTAATACATAAAATGAAACGGTACCTTCATGTTGTTGGATATGCAAATAGGGTATTTATGATACATCCAACAACTTATTTTATTTTTAGTTTGTTATATTTTACTTTATTTTTTTTAATATTTTAACTTATTATTATAAAAATATATAATTAATAAAAATTTTGCAGAAAATATTATAAAATATAAAATATATATCATATGAATTATTTACTATTATTAATAATAATTTTTATACATTATTATATTTCAAAAATTATAAAATATATATATAATATATTTTGAATTTTGTTTTTTTAATTACTTTTTTATTATTTTGTTGTATCATATCTTTACCGTGTTCGTATTTTAATTTTTTAAAATTTGCTATATTCATGTATTATAACACCTTATACCTATAGATATCACTTATACTTATATTATAGTATCATGTATTGCATAGAATAAGACATAGTCATGTTTATAATGAATGATAAATTTTTTTTTGAATCATATAACATTTCACTTTGTAGCATTTAGCAATTCCACAAAGCATAACAGCTTGACTATATACATAATATATATATATATATATCACATCACTGTGTATTTACTATATTATACGTGTACAGACATACAGTTCAAAACACAAAAGACATATCCCTATACATATATGCAATGCAAGGAGAGAGATTGGTGAGGCTCGGCCAGTGACCTGTGATCTGTCTTTTATATGGTATACACCTCCAAAATGAGCTAATTATTCTTCTTTGCCTGAAAGATTATGCAATTTGATGAGTTGCAACTCAATAAGAATAATTATCAAATGCTTTCTAAAATACCAAGCCAATCACAGTTAAAAGTAATAATCGTCATTCCTACACATTTTACATGTCATTCTATTTATTAATATCATATCAATATAAATCATATTAAATCAAGTAAACATTTCATTTGCTTATGCTTGTGTCATTTTCTTTTTGTTGTGACTAGGCTAAATAGACACTATCCCGGGTTTCCATGTGAACATTTGCATTTGCTAGCTAGCTTGATCATTTGTAACATTTGCATATTTGTTAGGTCATAGACCTTTTCTTTTGCTTTTGAACATTTGTTTGGGCCATAGGCCTCTTCTTTTATTTTTCAATGCTATTTAGCTAGTCACAATGCCTTTTAAGTCCATATGCATATGCATTTGCAGCAATTATCATACATTTCAATCAATTTTTGCCTTATACAAAGAAAACCTATACATGTAATCCAAACATGTAGTTTACATTCAATACAATCTCATTGGCCATATCATAGCAATCATGTAATTCAAATAAAGAAAATCAAGTCACATTACATGTAGTACGTAATAATCACATTATACATAGCACGTAATAATCGCACGTACCAAAGAAATCGTTTGATAATTAAACTCACATTTTCTTTTGCTACTAAGCCTCTAACTTACTGTCTTTCACTTTTTTGAGGCTCTCCAATATGCTGTGGACCTAATTGAATGTATACTTGGTCAATTGGTAGCTAAATAAACTTAGTGAAACTTAAACAAATTGAAATATGCATTTTGAAGACCACTAACTAGGGTTTGGTCTAATGGCAGTATGGCCTTCATATGTTCATTAGCTTATAACTTTTTCTATACTAGTCCAATTTATATGATTCTTATTT